>JAPZVO010001975.1:0-12066 GCA_029962745.1 Echinometra lucunter | reverse complement strand
ATTCTAATAAACTTTCGAGGGCCCCATATAATCCAATTCCCCATTCATTATCATATTGAAATCTCCACCTAAATAATTGTATCTCCAGAACTGTAACTTTGAAATACAATTTTCCAATTCATCTAAAAATTCCATTTGCATATTTTCTTTATCCCTGGTAGGAAAATAGCAATTTACAAGTAAAAAAGTAAATTGTTGATATTCTAATTTCCTTACTATAAATCTTCCATTTTCACGAATACTCACATCTTTCATTTTCATATTCAAATTTGGAGAAATCAAAACTAAAACACCTTTACTATGATTTGTTCCATGACTAAACAATAATTGACCATTCCACTCTGACTTCCATTTTTCTTCCACCTCTACCGTACTATATGTTTCCTGTAAAAATACTATGTTACTGCCTTACTATCTCTGCAAAATTCAAAAATGTTTTTCCTTTTAATTCTATCTCTTAACCCTCTGACATTTAAAGTTAATAAAGTTAAATATGACCTGCTACCGAAGTATTAACGCCCTATCCCGAAAAATGTGCAAATGAAACTGACCAAGTGGGAGATTTAAATGTGAACAGGCATCACTACGCTCCAAACAATCACTCACTTTCACTACGCCACAGGAAAGACATACCCATTCATACCAGACACGCGCATTCACCCAACACGTACACACCCATGTAAAAAACACACATACATAATAATGGCCTAAACATCGAGAGAGCTCCCTTCCATTTGATAAACAAATTCATTTGGAAATATCTTCCAAACGAAACACAATAACCCTTTACGAACCAAAAAAGTAACTAAAAGTGCTTGCAAATACAATCCTATAAAAAAAGAATGAAATCTTTTGTCTCCAAGCATTTTCAACTTTACTTTATACATTATAGTTGCACCTTGGTGAAATTCATAGAGAGAGAAAAAAAAAAAAAAAAAAAAAACCGGGAAACTACATTCCAATATCCCATTTTATATCCTAATCAGATGCATGAAAAACCTACAAAAAAAATAATTTCCCGGACTTTGCACCTGTTGAATCTAATTATATACGTCAGCAGGGTTTTCAAATAACCTTATATAAATGCAAGAACTTTCTTTCATAATAATGCAACAACAGCTAATGTAAGGAAGAAAATGTATCAAAAATTCCCTTAGAAGCAGAGATATCAATCGTAACAAAACAAAAAAAAGATTAAAGACATGCAAACGATAATATTAAAATTACACGTCTCAAAAAAAAATAGCACTGTACTCAGAATAATTTAACATACAATTGCTCATCATTGGAAGCCAAAGTAGAACAAAGTGAAGTGGACTTTTAATCTGAAAGACTCTTCTAATTCTTTCCAATAACTTTGTTTGCTTCAAACTTAAAAAAAAATCAGCCATTTTGAACTCCTTCTACAGATATCAATGAAACTAAAAGAAAAGAGGAATTATCCGTCTGTAAAATCTAAACATTCTCTTCATATCCATTTCATATCACCCTTTCTTCATCTTCATCTTTCCATCACTTCCTTCTTAAATACTTGCTCTCAAAACTCTATTTTAAGTCTGCAAAATTTTTAAATACACTGTATGTACCCAGGTAATTATTTTAATACTATGTTTAAAACTAATACATTAAATACGAGCGAAAGAAAAGTGAAGAAGGGATTTTCAGTTCGAATAACGTCTCCTCACTCTGTTTTTATTGATTCCATCCTTTCTTTATCTTTCCATCATTTCCTTCTAATAATGATTTGCTATCAAGCACTTATTATTATTTGTTTGAAAATCAATTTTGATAACCAACTTAATCATATTTTACTAACCCATTCACAACAGTTGATCAAACCATTAAAACAAGCAAACAGAAAAGTGAGAAAACACTTTCAAACCTAGAAAATCTCCTCTCCCTTTGTTTAATCTCATTCCATCATTTCCTAAATCTCAAAGAAAAAAAATGTTTCTAAAATCTTGCTATCCGAGGTTTTTTATTATTTACTTCAGTTTTACATATCCTCAACAAACTACCAGAAAGGGAGTTTCAATTGAAAGAATCTCTTATCATTGTTTGATTTCTATCACATCCTTTCTTCATCTTTCAAACATTTCTTTCTAAATACTTGCAACTGAGTGCTTAATATTTGCTTCAATTTTTATTACCCTATTCAAGAAATCTACACATTTTTAGAGTTATTGATCTGAAAAAAAGCATAAGAAAAGTGAAAGACTATCCATTTCAAAAATTTAAATGTATTCTTCTTCTGTTTCATTTCATTTCAACTTTCCTTCACCACTTCCTTCTTAAACACTTGCTATCAACATTCATATGATATTTACTGCAGGTGTTTGATACACTCTAGCCAGGTCAACCTTTTATACACGATATACAGCTTAGCTGTATTAAAAGAAGAAAAAAGAAAACAGCGAGATGAAAGTGAAAAAAAACACACACCAAATTTTTCAGTTTTAAGAATGACTACTCATGTATTTCAATCAATTCAACCCTTTCTCTAACTTTTCATCATTCCTTTATAGAAATGACTTGATATCAAACACTTGTAGTTAATTGATTCGTTTTTTAGGACTAAATCAGCTATTCCTTCTAAACTGTTCACCACTGTTATCCATAAAAACATGTCAACAGAAAAATGGAGAAGCACTTTCAAAATTAAAAATAAAGTCTCTTGTCAACGTATTTCATTTCATTCCATCCATTCCTCAATTTCCATAATTTTCTACTAATGATCTGGTGTCAGATTTATATAAATCCTTTCTTAAGCTTAAATATCTGAATCATTTTAAACATCTTTCACATTTTTCGATAAAAGAGTGAAACAGAAAACCTAAAAGAAAAGTGTGAAAGAATCTTTTCATTATTTCATTTCTGACTTATCCTTCCTCCATCGTTCCATCATTTATTTCTATATAATATCTTCCAGTTGAATGATTTTTTGCTTAAAAAACTTAAAACACCCAATTCAACCTTTTACAACACTTTTACAGCTATTGATTATCGCTGTAGCAAACAGAAAAGTGAAAGGTTTTCCGTTTGAAAACTCTATATAAATGTATAATCATTTTGTTTCATTTCATTTATCCCTTTCTTCTTCTCAATCTTTCCATCACTTCATTTTTAAAATACTTGCTGTCGATCACTTATTTGCTGCAGCATGTTGACTGTAAGTCACATTTAAATACACATTCTACAAATATTGTTCATTAAAATGCAAGTGATACAAAAGTATAGGACTTTGAGTTTGAAAATAATAACTTCTTATTCTGTTTCAACACATTCATTCCTTCTTTATTTCACTATCACTTCCTTCTGATAATTAACTTGTTGCCAAGCACTTATTATATGTTTCAAAATTAATTCGATGGCCATTTTTCATTTTTTTCTCCTTTTTTCAAAATTTTCACCCTTTCAATGCTCTTAAAATTTTTTTCGTTGTGAATACGCGATGGAGGCCCATCTTCCCCTCTCCTTTTTCATTTTTGGGGGCAAATCGGTGCGTATGGTAACTTTACTGTAAGGGGAAGATTGAGGCTGCATGTTAGGCGGCTGGGTAGACGTCGATGAGTGCTGACGTGGTCGAATCCATACAACAAACGATCACGGTCAATCATTCTGACGAATCTGACAATGATTGCGGGGGGTTGAACTTGAGATTCTGCACCTCCACGAGTGGAAGAGGGTAGCCTATGCGCATTAACAAGTGGGATCCGTGACGCTTCTTCTTTTGATATTCCCATAAAATGGGCAAACACTTCATGCACTACATCGTAGGTGTTTTCCTTCTCATTTCTTTGTTGAATTCCATAAATGAGCAAATTAGATTTCCTATCATGGATTTCACTCAGTATTAGTTTTTCATCAAGTTCTTCTATTTTCTTGACGATTTGGGAACGCAACGGGGAAGATCATTGTTTTCAATGCTTGAAACTTTATCAGAGGTCATAGTAAGACCGTTTCAAGATCTGATACTTTTTTGTTAGTATTAGCAAGATCTGATTTCATAGTAGACATTTCTTCCATAAGTTAATCCAGCTTACCGTTTAATTGTGTGAATGAGGCCCTTGACTCCAGCATAAAAGAAGCGAGTTCCGGAGGTATCATGGCCGCTCCCTGACCGCTGCGTTCCTCGTGCAATGACGTGTCACCTGTCATGGCGCCTGTAGTGGTGGACTGCTCACTATCGGGAGTATTTACCTCACTGTTTTTGCTCTTATTTGCGGCAGCAGATTGAGATTTGCCCTTCTGTTGTGTCCTCAGGTTGTAATCTCGTATTCCTTTATCCATATTCACGGATATTCAACACTGTAAGGGATATGTCCGTGCGTTTACCACGAAGTCATTTCACACACACACCTATACACACGCACACACACGCACACACAGCCGCACACTTATATTTATATTACATAACGTTTAGCATGAAAATGCGGGGGAAAATGGGGGAAAATATGGGAAAAAGAAGGAACATAATACTTACTTCTATAAACATGATAATCCGCAGTGAGCCGAGTAGATAAAGGGGGAAAAATATCATTATTTTCGGTCAAGAAGGCCGAAGGGAGAAAAACGTGTCGTCATGATCAAAGATAACATTGGCCAGTCACTTGCTTTGCAATTTGAAAGAAATGATAAGATGCCATGATAGAGAGAGAGAGAGAGAGAACCCTTCTCCCTCACATTTTGATACTTTTAATTACAAAGTTCTTGCATTAAAATGAAGAGTCAAATAAGTCAATAATTGATCCCAAAGCTATCAATCCCTTGAATGTCCCCCTCCCGGCAAACGAACAAAACAATTCCGTAGGATAACTACGTAAAGAAAATACATGTATAACAAATTACTACCCCTGAACACCACATGATTCCCGGGACAGTTATTGACCTGGGGAAGTGTACCCCCCTCCCCCTGCATTCCGAACCAAAATCCGTAAGATAACTACGTTAGGACAATCAACTTGTCATAAAATACATGCCCTAGACACTAGTCATTCATGCACTGATCCCTGGAATATTCACCCCAAGAGCGGTTAATCCCCCCCCCCCCCAGATTACCCTCCCTCTCGAACAAATACATAGAGATTGCCCCTATAAAACAAACCAAACCTACTGAACATCACATACTTATTCCTATCATAACTAGGACAGTTTCCCCACAGCCTCGAAGCTCCATTACCAAATTTGCAGGCACTTTATTGACCGTAGATTCCCAGCAGGTATGTAGGTGAACTATCGGCACATTTGGGTCACGAAGCTTCGTGACAAAATTGTACAGTGTACCAATAATGTGCAGTAACGTACTACTGCACATACTGCAGATTTTTGTAGCTGCACTCTTTGGTTTTGTTACCAAAATGGGCCGTAACAGGCACTCCACAACTGAAACTGAAGTCAATAGCTTTAAACAACGAAAAATGACGTTCGTTCGATCTTTTGATTACAATGCTATGCTTTTTTGTAAAGTAATTAACTCACTCACTTGGTTTTTCTGCCATGATTCTCAAAAAGACCTGAAATAAAAAAGACAGGAGAGGGAGAGGAAAAAAAATAACAAAGGATGAAAATTCAATCTATCTTTTACTTTTAAGAAAAGTTAATCATATACATAGTCCCATGGCGAGATATGACTGTCATTTTCTTACATGAAAAACCGGGCATGTTGGCTCAATAAATTATTGATAGAGCGTCCGCGTCATGAACGGGAGGTCATGGGTTCCATCCCCGGCCGAGTTATACCAAAGACTTACAAAAATGGGACCTCCTGGCATATAAGAATGGATAAGGGTATTAATAACATATTATGTTCTGCAGGGCCCGCTGGAAGATCAGCTGATAGCTGAAGTGGCTACCCTGGGTAAATACGAGTTATTATTATCATTGTTAAAATGGAGTCAGATTTACGGTTTGGTATGCAATGTCGAAAAATGAGAAAGCAGATTCAAAGGGATCCCCCCTCTAGTATTTGAAATCTTTGAGTGTGATTCGATAATTGTAATAATCGTATTTTTTAATATGGTCTGCATTCCATTTGAATTTTTAATTTAACCACCTAATAAAGCACCGAAGCGATGACGTCACAATATTTTTTTTAATTTCAGAATTTCGGATACCATGTCTCGATGGAGCATGATGAAAAACATCCACAGCCAAAATTTTATGGGAATCGACTCATGGGGACCCGATATGAGGCCACATGAAATCCTACCTAGCCCCACAGAAATCAGTGTAAATTGACCTGGTTCTAAACAGTTATGAACCAGGCCAATTTACACTGACTTCAATGGGGATAATTAGACATTCATGTGGCTATAACTTTGGCCACTGTGAACCGATTTACGTCAAATTTGGGGTGTGGAGGTTTTTCATCGCCGGAATATAGTCATGAAAATGCTCAAATGCAATAAAACAAAATTTGATGACGTCATTCTTCGGTACTCTATGATAAAGATGCTTTATTGGGTGGGACATGGACAGCGGTCCGGTATATGCACGCTTGCGACGGACATTTTCTATACGTGCATGGCTCTGATCAAGGGCAAAATTTGAAACTCACTGTAGTACGTTGGTAATATAATGATGGTAATAAACCTTAACTGTTCAGTGCAAAACACAAACAGTTAGTATTGAGCTTACAAATTTTTCTACACCTTGCAATCAACCAGCAAAGTTCACCTTGTCAAAAAAAAAAATCATCGTACATAACTTGCTGTCCACTTCATGCATTTACCTCCATTTAGATTTCACTTTTTAAAACAAACGTATTTTTATTCTAAAGTGTACCATAAAGTAAGTAAAAAAAAAAACCCACCAAAATAACCCTGATATATCAGTTCGGGGGACTCCCTGTTTTAAGGGAAGATTGAATTGTTTACTTTTTATATTGAATGGCCAGCGGAGATGACCTAAATGACGCCATGCGAACACACGAGGTCAGTCGCTACAAAATTCTAATACCAGCCGTTGCGAATTCAACGAGCAAAGTCCGAAGTGAGATAAAACGAGATATTTGAATTCGTCACTTGACGAATTAGGTGGTCTGTCGGTATCTTTTAGGTTTCGACATTGATAAGGTCGTTGGTAAGACTGTTGATAAAATTTTTACGTCTCGATAGGAGACTAACTAACTAATGATTTGATATCGCAGCATACTGAAAAGATGATCCAAAGCTTTAATCCACCTTAACTAATCAGATTTTCTATAGGGTTGTACATGAACTACTGTGCACTGCATGGCAATTATAATAACGGGCCAAAATCAGGCAGTTTTTTTTTTTCATTTACTGTGACAGTATATGTAATCATAGCTAAAGAGACAGGTAATATAAAATGTAAAAAAGCAAAATGAAAAAAAAAAACTGCCCCCCCCCCCCCCCTCTGGGACTTGAACTAGGGATCGTGAGCATGTGATGCAAGTGCTTTAAAGGTACACCTGAAAACAGCTCATAGAGATAACACGTGGATGCAAAACGAAATTCTAGCATCATATTTTCCAGTTAAAATTTGGACATGTTTCTTACATCTGGTTAAAAATCATATGGACGTATGATATAGAAAATTTCCTCAGCTACAACATACTTGAACTTAGGCGAAAATCAAGCAGAAATAACGGGGATGTTGATCGAAGAAGATGAGAATGTATAATCAAGAATTACGTAAAGGTCATGTCCCATAGAGAATACACGTAAAATAAGAAAAATTGACATTGTACCTCTTAACGTGAATTTAAATCTTGATGGCGTTATCGAAATGAAAAATGATGATATTTGCTTTGTAGAGAATTGATTCAGCTACAAAATAACGAAAGCCCGGCGAATATTGACCAACAATAAGCGAGATAGTCTCGGTTAAAGGCAAAAAATATAACGCCAAAAATTAAAAATCAAAATTTTGAGTTCACATAAGAATAGGATGACGTCAGAGCATCGGAAAGCTAATTTTTTGTCATGGATTCATATCTACAACTCATAAGCTTTGAGAATATGTAAAAAAAAAGATAGGGGTATCTGTGCATTCTGATTAGCTATATCAGATTTTAAAGGGACATGTTTTTCCGTGTTTTTAAATTATTTCCCCCATAGACGCGCGCACGGATTTGGAAATTTGACGCGCGCGTGCGACCTTATGTCGGTTGAAATTGGTTCTAAATTGATGGAAATTGTTAAGGAAAGTATCAGAAATGCGAATCAAGTGAAAAAACGGGGGTTTTACATTATTTACGACCAGCGCGCGCGCAAATTTTTTGAAATGCTTAAAATGGCCTGAAACGCATGCAAAATGAAGATGAGTTAATTCTGAGTATTTTTAATTTTTGTGCGCGTGCTGACGCGCAGACGTACGCGTACGCGTGCGTCTAAAAGGATGGAATTGTTGGGACTGATATGAAAATTCATCATGCCAAATATGAATAAAAAATGACTTTCCGTTATGAAGATATGACCATGAGATGATATTTACAAAATGGCGCCTAGATGACGTCACGATGACCCGAGGAACTTGAAAATGGTTGGAAAACCGAGATCTCATTAAGACAGAGGTTTGATGAAAATTTGACGAAAATTGACGGCGCCAGTTCTGAGATTTTGACTTCACAAAAAGTGGGGGAGGGATAAAAAGAATAAGAATAAAGAAAATTCCAGTAAAAGTAAAAGGTGATCTGTCAAAGATGACAGACCAAGTAAAAAATAGAACATAAATATAAAGATAGAACGCCTGGGACATTTTTTGCGGCTCGCCGAAACACAAAATACATTTAGAAACAAATTCATATAAAAAAAAGCCCATAGCTTGTGAATATATATTTTTTCGCTTGGAGTTAGCTTCATTATTGATCTTTCATTGAGCAAATTTTCAACATTCACAAGCTATGGGGGATTTTTTATATGATTTTTTAAAGACAGTAGTCAAGTAAAAGCATTTGACTTTGTACACATTCCACAGCGGTATTCCCATGCAGGCAGAGCGAACTTCAATGAGTCAATGTTCCCTAAAACTAAGCAACTCAGCGTTCCCTCAAAACAGGGAGTCACCCAGACTGTATATCAAGACTTTGAGAAAAAAAATATCAGAATAAGGCCAAAGACAAATTGGACACCAAGTTTGACAACATAAATGAGTTTGCAAACTTACTCCTCAAGAGACAAGAAAATTATGCAAATGAGCACAAAATTTAGGGCGTTGTCCCTGCTCCGTGCCGCATCGGATAGTTAATTTGGCGTAAGATCCTTTTAGTTAATGACCTCAGGGAGATATGTGCCAAATTTCATGAATAAACTCGCAGTAGATTGAACAATAATCATCGATGAAAACAGGCCATGTTTCATTTTTTATTTCCCCTCCCACTGACGCTATGTACAGTTAGGGAGCAGAATTTTAGGATCAGGATCTTACGCCAAATTAACTATCCGATGCCGCACGGAGCAGGGACATCGCCCTAAATTTTTTGTTCATTTGCGTAATTTTCTTGTCTCTTTTGCTCACTGAAGCGTAAAACATTGGGATTTCGATGGAAATCAAATCAGAGGAACTCCCCAAGAAGACTTATGATGATTAAGCACATTAAGCAATTGAATTTTGGTCGATAGGTGAAAGAAGAGCTTTTCAAAGCCCCACGTGCTCATTGAAGCGTGAACTTTCAAATAAAATGCCATGATATCATTGATACATGTACACCGATCATGTAGACATGCTAAAAAAAATTTTAGTGCAGAAAATAAGGCAGTAATTACTGGATAATTTCAACATGGTGATATTTTGTTTTTATTATGTGTTCATTCAACCGTGAATTGATAGGTATCAATTGCAAAAGTTGCAAACACCCTTCCAAAACATGAATTTCTCCGCATTAGATAAAATTCACCGCTCAAAAGAAGTCAAATCTGTAGTTTTTGCCATTTTCACCTCTTGCTCACTCAACATGCTCAAGCATGAAATTTGGTGCACAACTCATTTGGCATGTTTGGTAACGAATAAAATTTATGCTGCATGCCTTCAAACGCCGAAAACTTAAAGTATGTCTCGATATCACTACATCAAAGTCATGGCACGGAGCTTGTGAACTTCGAAAAATGACAATTTTGCATATTTGTCGTGTTCATTGAAGCGTGACTGAAGAGTTTGCCCTGAATTTTCCAGGAAATGTAGCTGAGAAGTGTAGCTGAATGATTCTGCATTCAGATTTCATCAAAGGTTAATGATTTTAAAAATACCAGGATATGTTATAGGGGGAACTTATTTTTTGTTTTGTGTTTTATTATATCTGTACGAAAATCAATTTGTCTGTAAAAGACCCCCCAATCCCCATTTATATACCAAAGAACAAACAAACAAACAAAAAATAAAACCCACAAAAATATGCACTCGATAAAAGAATGGCAATGAACAGGTTTTACGAGATGATAAAAGAATGGCACTGAACAGGTTTTACGAGATCGTTGTGAATTAGCAAAAAGAGGTACTGTGTGCCTTGAAATATGAACATATGGGGGTGGGTACTGTGCCCCTCTGCTCCCATCCCATCCTGTATACAATGGTTATTTTGTGAATTACGCCGAATTTTCTCATAGTTATACTTATTTTTCTCATAGTTCGAAATCATTTGAGTTTTAGAAAAAGTACAGAAGCAAATATAAAGAAACCCCCCCCCCCCCCTCCAAAAGGGAAAAAGAAAGAAAGAAAGAAAGAAACAAACCCTCCGGTAAATTTAGTTTCTCTGGACTTGCGTGCTGGTTTCATGAACTGCGCTGAAATGAACGCAGTGGTAAAAAAGGGTTTGAATCAATCATTGGAGGGGGGGGGGGGGTGTCACAGTGGAATTGGAATTGTAATTGTATTTACTACTTGTGTATTTCCTAGAAGAATTATAGATTTAGACAGATAAAAGAGAGAAATTAAGAAACTTGGTTTTTGTGCCATTGCTGGTGAATGATGGTAAATGGTGATTAGTGGTGGAGAATGAGGTTTAATCAGGGGCGTCGCTAGAGGGGGGGGGGGGGGTGTGGGGGTGTGACACCCCCCCCCCCATTAAAAATTCTTGTCGGCAAATTCGCGATCGCTGTCGGCAAAAGAGAGAGAGAGAGAAAAAGAGAGAAAGGAGAGGGGAGAGGAAGGAGGGAAAAAGAAAAAAGAAAGATGAGTAAGGTGCCCAAATAGTCATATTCAGCTTATTTGCTTGTGCATTTTGACGACGAAATAACACTGGTAACACGAAAGAGAGCCTATTTTTCCTCGCTCGTATTATATTAAGATACATGATGTTTTGGGAAAGGAAACACATTTGCCAAGTGAAATAAACAAATATATAATTTAGATATTTTGGGGCCCATCATGTATTTTGTTGAAAAATCATCACCTCTATACCAAAAAAAAGAGTAAATATATTTTTCTTCGCTCGCTGCGCTCGCTCGTATAATATTTAGATACAGGATGGTCTTTGAAAGCAAATAGATTAGGTAGCAGAGGTGACCAAATATATCACAATAGGTATCTTAAAGGCCCATCGTGTATTTTGATGAAGAACTTCCACTTCTACCATGACAATGAGTATTCTTTTCAATAAAAAAAAAGAAAAAAAAATATGAATGCTTCAACAACTGACTGCCTCCGCTTTCAAAATGAGCAAACTGCGTGTCGGTTGGGGTTTTTCCACACATATCAAAGGTAGGGGATCCCTTCTGCGCCCTAAAATCAAGTATCATTCAAACCTTTTCATGTTGTAGAGGTAGATGATTAAGATCTCCCCTCAAAATAACAAAACTGTAAACTTCTTGAGTATAGGGGAAAATGGAAAGTAAATTCCAACTGAATTAGTAAGGCGCTTACAAATATATATATATATATATATATATATATATATATATATAATATATATATATATATATATATATATATATATATATATATATATATATATGTGTGTGTGTGTGAAATGAAACCATATGCCGTGTTTTGTATCAACCAAAAGAGAGTTTGGGGGCAATCATTTTGCCTTAAAATTCCTTTTTGGTTTGCCATTTGTATTACAATAAAGTTAAAGACTATAATGTAATGCATAGGAAAATTAGGTTT
>JAPZVO010001974.1:0-12069 GCA_029962745.1 Echinometra lucunter | reverse complement strand
CCCCCAAAAAACCCTGTATACCCCTGCCCTCTCTTCACACACAGAAACACCCACAAACACGCACGACACACACACACACTCACACACACACACACACGCACACACACACACACACCATCCCACACCCAGTTACCAATACACCCTCATACGACACGATACCGTCTTGATGCCTTCAACTCATTTAATGCATTGTATATTCATTCCGAGTTTGTCATAGCCTCACGGTTAAGGACTGCACATAATCATGGCTTTCATGACGATGATGAATATATTGCTGAGAAAAAAAAAAAAAAAAAAATTCCTATGCTCTTATTTAAGATATAAACATTCTCCCATTTTAACAAATGTATTCCTAGCTGTTCTTTTAAAGCAATTTCTTTTTCTTCGTTTCGATATTCTAATATCTTTTTGAATATTGTCTCATGAGTAAGAGTTACACCTCCGACCTAGATCGAAAAATAGGTATTTTAGAATAAAAATTACCGTATTACAACATTTAACATCAAGGCCCTTCCCCTGAATCCCAACATGATATCTTTCCACTCTGCATTTTGAAGAACTGTCATCTCAAATCTTTCTATGACTTTTTGCCATAAAGGTTTGATGTAAAACACAATCCCAAAATAAATGTTCATACGTTTCCACCCTCTATCACAAAAGGAACACAGATTATATCAACAAACCCAACCTTAAAGGTTTTCCTTTGTATATATAGCCCCATGTAGTAATTTATACTGAAATTCCCTAATTTTTTTTAAAGTGTTGTACTCCGTGCCCTTAAGAAGATATTCGTGATCTCTTTATTTGAAATACAAAATCACTGTGGTTATCTTTAATTCGTAGAGTGTATGAGTGCTGTAGATGTAATACAAACTGTCATATAACTTTCGGATGGGACATCTTTGAGTAAAATAATTATTTCCAAAAATCTTCAAACGAAATATTAAAATCTGAACATCAACAGGGTTAAAACGTCATATATATTCCCTTTGTATTTCCCGCTTTTTAAAATTACTTCACATATTTTCCAAATTTTAACTATATTTTCACTATTAGTCCTAAATTATGAAATAAGTAATTGCTCTAATTTGATCCTTTTCGGAATTTGGTCCACTAAATATAGATATTCTCAAATAAGTCTTATGAACAATCATTTACCTCTATACGATACTCCTTATTATTGAAAAAAATTGATTATCTTTCCTTCTTAAAGTTCTAATACCCTCCATATCTTGCCATGCCTTAAGATTTCTAAATAAAATTGAGAGGTTTTAGTTCCAATAATTTTGTATCGTAATTACACAAGAAGATAAATCTCCCCCCTACTGTCCTTAAGTGTGGTCAAAAAAAGTTTCCATCCATACTCTTTTTCACCATACAACAGCCTTTTTAACCACATTATTCCTTTGAGTTTTTACAAATAATTCAAAATCTATCATTCTTAATCCACCATCCCCATTAATCCTGGTAACAAATAGCCCTTTTGATTCGATCTTTTCCATTCCATATAAATTCAAAACATGTTTTATTAATTTCTGCTACTACCCATTTTGGGACAACCAACGACGAAGCAACATAATTCAATTTAGACAAGGCATAAGTTTTAACTAAATGTACTTTCCCCATTACAGTTAAGTCCCTTTGTTTTCCACCATCCTAGAAGTCTTTAATTTTACTCAGTATCTCTTTGTAATTTAATTCTTCTCTAGTCTTTATATCCAATGAAAAATATACACCTAATATTTCATTTCGGTAACCAAATTTCCTATAGGTAACCTTCTTGACTCCCCCTTTTTCTTTCCTATCCTCATTACATTTGTTTTTTTCAATATTACCTTAAGACCACTTAATTTGAAAAAAGCCTGGAAAATTCCTGTATTCTTGTAATCGATCTTTCATTTCTAATAAATAAAGTCATATCATCAGCATATAAAATTTGCCGAACTTCAAAATTGTCAAACTGAACTCCTTTAATTGCCTCATCCTTTCTCAAAGCCTGTGCTAAAATTTTCAATTGCCAACAGAAATAAATATGGTGAAAGCGGGTCACCTGCCTACCCCTCGTTTGATATCAAAATATCCTGTCGAAAACCCTCCATTCATGACACAAACTACTAATCCCATTATACATTGTTTTAACCCAAGAACAAAAGGACTGACCGAACCCAAATAATTCAAGAACCTTAAAAAGAAAATAATGTGAAAACAGAATCAAAAGCTTTTTCAAAATCAATTGCTATTAGGAAATCTCTTCCTCACAGTACTTATTGCAGTGAAAAATCATGTCATCTATTAGACGCAAGGCATCACCAATATACCTGCCTTTTATATACCCCACTTGATCTGAATGAACAATTTCATTAAAACTCCTTTTATTCGCTTTGCCATTATTTTAGAAAGTATTCTTGTAATCTGTATTTAACAATGTAATCGGTCTATAATTTTTAATGTACAATTGATCCTTGCCCTCTTTTTCAATTAAAGTAATTACCCCTTGTTTTTGTGATGTTGCTAGACAACCTTTTTCAAACTCTTCATTAAAAACATCAACCAATAGTCCTCCTAACTGTGGCCAAAACGTGACGTAAAATTCCACAGTGAACCCATCATTTCCAGGTGATTTGTTGAGTTTCATACTTTTAACGATTCTAAACATTCTTCTTTAGTGATTTTTCCTTCACAAGAATTCTTACTTTCTTCACTTAGTTTGGGGATATCTTTAAGAAAGATATTTCTCGAAAACTTTCATGCGATGATATATTTCTGCATACAAATTTTCATAAAAGGCTTTAATTATTTGCTGTATTTCCTTGTTATCTTTAGTTACTTCTCCTTTATCATTACACAGTTCGTGTATAATTGTTTTCTTTTATTAGACTTGAGTAACTGCTCGAAGTATTCTTGATTTTGTTCACCCTCTTCATACCACCCTGCTCTTGACCTAACTTTCAGCCCCTCCATCGATACGTTGTATAGTTTCTTCAACTGACCCTTTTTATCATCTATGTCTTTAATTATTTCATCTTTATTTAACGAGGAATTGAGTTCTTTTTCAAGTGAGTTTATTTCATATTCCAATTGTTCTATACTTAATCTTCTTTCTTTGATTTTTCTTTGAAAAAGTAATTGCAAAATTTCTCATTTTCATCTTCAAAAAGTCCCAAAAGAAGATTTAGTATCAAATTCAGCTAACCACTTCTTTTCTATGTTTTTAATTTCCTCACACATTCCCTGTACAAACTCTTTGTCTAAACATAAGCTGTTGTTAAATTTCCAGTATGATTTCCCTGCCCTTCCATAACCTTGAATAAGTTTCAACTCGAAACTGATCCCAGAGTGATCAGGGGCAACTGATGTCAAAATTTCACATGTAAGTATTTTATTTTCCAAACCCGCTGATATAAACCAATAATCTAGCCGACTTTGAACTAATGGTGTAATTTGCCTAAAGGTGAATTGTTTTAACGTTGGGTTCCGCTTTCTCCATATATCAATTAAATCGGTTTTCCTTAAGACATCTCTAATTGGTTTGTAAAATTCGTTCTTAAATTCGAACTAGGCCCCATATAATCTAAGTCTTTATTTATAACCATATTGAAGTCTCCTCCTAAAATTACCGAGTAATTAGAAGAATTCAAATTAAAAAGGCAATTATCCAATTTTTCTAGAAAACTAATTTGTTGATGCACTCTTTCTCTTGTTGGGAAATAAACATTTCCTAACAGTAATTTATACCCTAATAAATCTCCTTTAAGAACCACAAAACGTCCATCATTATCTTTCACAACGTGATCAATTTTAAAATTCACTCCTGGAGCTAACAGGACAAGTACTCCCCTACTGTGATTTGACCCATGACTAAAAACATCTGTCCTCCCCCAATCCCTCTTCCATTCTTCCTCGATATCTGGGGTGCTGTAAGTTTCCTGTAACATGACTATATCCCCTTTTCTTGTCCTAATCCAATCAAAAATTGTTTTCCTTTTACTCTTTCCCTTATACCCCTAACATTGAGTGAGATAAAATTTATTCCCGCCATGATATATGACAATTTTTGTTTACACAATCAAAACGAAGCATTCCACCACCCATGCATGTCGAATTATACATTGACAGCAATGACATTGATAACGTCCAAGGAACCGTGCAGGCTATAACAAACCCTCTGAATGTTACTATTGCTAAGTCCAAAACATCACGAATAAAGGCGGTATCCCCCACACACACATAACCCATCAACAGCCACGCCCACTCCAAACCATCCCAAACCATCCCACGCTTGCTGCAACACATTGAAAACACAATAGCAGTCTTGAAGTCCCTCCCATTCCCATCCTATCTATTATCCTATACCCATAACTTAAATTTTGTACCCCTTACCATAACACAATTGATCCCAGCTTGCCTATAGAACAATTCTTTAGTCTGCATTTAAACCCAAAGAGACTAAAGATCCTCATCCTATTACGAGAGATTGATCTCAGTCTGTTAGCCCTGTCAAACATGCTATACATAATATGTGATCTAACATAACTATTACATAACCTCCGCCATAACATCACACGTGGCCTGACAAAATCAACGAGTTAAATGTGACATCCTCTAGAAAGCAAACATTTAAATTCAAAATTCCACACTTAACACTTCAAATGTAAATTCTTCATTCAAATTAGGGTGTAGCATAGACTGCCTCACTACAATAGTCAAATTATGGATACTTAATAAAATCCAGTCTGCATAACTAAGTTGTTTCCACAATAAACAAATCTAAGGCCAGTCGCGAGCCTCGTGGCGTACATGAATGAGTTAAAAACCTGGCCTACATTCCTTGGTAACAGTTAATAGAATGGAAGCATTATTTCCAAATCTACAAAAATAAGATTGAAATCTCACTACCAGGTAACTATATATACAATTTAATTTTACCGACCAAAGAGAACCAATATCCGTTTACACCAGTTTGAGTATGAAAGACAACCAACCTCAACCATTTCCATGAAGTTACCGTGCTGCTTAGCATCATAACAACTAAAAATGAAAAAAAAAACAAAAACCAAAACCAAGTTCTAGAGCTTTTGATATAATATACCCAGTTATAAATACGGACAGCCTATACTCTTGTATTACCCTCATTCCAACATCATAGTACCTTGCCCCACCTAACATTTGAAATTTCCTAAACATATTTTCACAATTAATGCTTATGCAGCCTCCTTATTTAAAATAGACAGCCCAATAACATATGTAATTCCAGGAGAAGAAAAAAAAAAATCAAATTTATGGATGCTTCCCTTGGCAATAGTTTTATATTCAAAACTCGGCAAAGTTACCATGCCTTCTACCAACACAAAAAAGCACAGTAATTTTGTACCCCCATTGAACAGGTGCCAGGCTAGGCTGGATGCCACGGGGAATGTCGATACCTTAACCTCGTGAATAATTCAAAGCAATTCCACTCCCTACATACATCAGAAAGGAGTGAATTCTTCAAAATCGTTCCGGATAATAAATTTTTTTTTTCATGATTTAGCCTTATAAGTAGTAATTCACCCATATGTCATAAATAGAAAGCCCAACAACAGAAGTTTTTCTATATAATGCAGTCAAATTTATGGATGCTTCCAATAGTCTATCCTCGAAACTCGATAAGATCTATATTGCCTCCGTGAAAGCACAGTTGTAAACTCCTTGGACAGGATTCAGGCTAGGAAAGGCCAAGTGGAACTCATAAACTATAGCCTCATGAATAATTCATAGACGAATCCTCTCCCTAGATACAAGGGAAAGAATTTAAATCAGACTGTCCTTGGCAGTGTCATTTTAAAACTCTTGGATGCATCCCTAAATTTAACCTATAGAAAGAGTACTGTCGTGTTATTATCAAGTGGAATATGAAACATGCACCAAAATACCAAACGAACACATTTTCAGGTTTCTTAGCACATATTGCAATGAGTTTTATCGTATACTGTTATAAGTTCAAAATAGCTTCCTTTTCCCCACTGACACCTCACTACAAATTAGTAATTTTTCTGAAATAGCCGTGTAGGTATAGAAGGTTAACAAACATACAGTATCTGGTGAAAAAAAAAAAAAAAAAAAAAAAAAAAGGGGGGGGGCCTGCTCAAACAGCTATCGACCGTCCAATATACCATTAGTACTTCTAATGGAACATTAATATTAACAGGCGTAAATAGTCAATTCTGACTGAAACGCCAAAAATACAACCAACAACAACAACATACCTCTCAAATTTAGGCTTGTCAAAATCAACAATTCTTGGTAATATTTTAATCTTTTCTATCACTCAAAACATTAGCCTTTAAAATACGGGGCTTAAGTCGTTCACTTTATTACTCATGGCACCTTAATCAGTCATCTCATGTATAGTACTTCTAATGGAAGGAAGGTGAATATGGTCAACTGCATGCCCGGTAGTAAGTGACAGAAAATGTTTTAATCGTTAGTTCTGCCAACCAACCACCAGCATAACTGGTCCTTCTAACCCCTGTCCTCGAATATCCTCTTAGCTCCTCCAGGTGTCATCGCCTTAGGCAATATGGAGATGGAGTATTGTATATAAATGATAAACTTCAGCTTCCATATGCCCAGGGTTAAACACCGGTGACGGCTGATGGTAGTTTCCCTGTTGTGCAATGTACTCAGTACTGCTAACTTACTCTAGACCTGCTATACTACATATTTCACTTTAATATCATATATTAGGTTCAAGATGAATGTAAATTATCTGTACCCTACTAGAAAAGAAAAGACTGCAACAGCCCAAAATAAACCCCTGTCCCCGCGCTCCTTTTTTTTTTTTTATTACATAAAACAAAAACCAGATGAAGTTATACACTAATCGTATTCCTCTTGGTTCTATATGTTTGATAGCTTCATGTTATCTCTTTACTCTATTTCTCCTCTTCATCTATGAAATTTTCCCAGCGTTATAAAGAATATGTTAAAGCAATTATATACCTTTCCCTTACACACTTTTCGTCAGGTTTCATTCATCTTTACATATAAATGAGGTGGTAACCTGACAAATTTGTGGCCATATGCAAATGACTTTGTTTCAATGAGAAAAAAAAAAAGAAAAAAAAAAGAACCATCATGAAACAATGAAATATTCCACTCATCGTAAATATATTAAAACAGTGACTCTCTCCACCTTTTGCTCCAGGTAGTATTCATTACTGAAATTAAATGAAGTGATAGACTGACCAATTTATGATCTAATGCACTTACAATATTTTTCTTTACCAGCAACAAAACAAAAAGTCAGCTTAAAGTCGGCTGGACGTAACAACATCTGGACAGGAGACTACGCTGCGGTGCACGCAGCCATCCCGCGAACCCGCGCAAGTTCCCCACCCGCTCGAGTGCATCAACGGGAGCATTCCGCGCGAACTAACCCAGCCATGCCGCCACACGCAGACGTAGTCTCCTGTCACGCCCGGCCGACTTTAAAACAAGGATTTCCGAGAGAAATAAAAACAACAATTTTTCAATCCGTATACCCTACTGGAAATGAGGTGGTATAGCCTGACAAGTTTATGGCCCTATATGCACTTACAATGATTTTGTTTTAATGGAAAAAAAAAAAAAAAAAAAAAAAAAAACAGCATGAAACAATGAAATATTCCCAACATCGTGAATATGTTAAAACAGTGACCTCTCTCCACCTTTTGCTGCAGGTAGTATTCATTACTGAAATTAAATGAAGTAGTATCGCGACAAGTTTGTGATCTAATGCACTTACAATAATTTTTTTTTTTAAACCGCATCAAAACAGAAAGTCAGCTTAAAACAAGGCCTTTCCGAGATAGAAAAAACAACAGTTTTTTCAAATGTTAAATGTTGATGTCCACTACTGCCTCTGGTTTAAGTAGACAGATTTTACTCAATCCCTTAATCAACAAGTTACGATAGACATGGATATTTATTTTATTATAGTTTGAAATAAATCCCTGATGGCAATAATCACAAGTTACAATATTGTATTTGAGTAGAACTTGCATAGCTTCTTCTCTGAACTTAGTATTGTCAATACAGCAGCAGTTTTAAAATAATTATATATCCTTCTCATTTTCCATCCGCTGAAATTTGAATTGTTATAACCCACATGCTATTATGAATATTGTATTCAATGTAAAATAATCGAACTTGGCTTATCTTCTTTCCAAATTAGTTTATCACAATTAGGCTAAGCAATAAACAACAATGTTTCCTTGTTCAGCTGGTTAACGAAAAATTTTGACTTCTAAGTATTAAGGCCGCTTCAAAACAGGACAAGCATAATCATCTGCTGTTTTCCAATCTGCTTCCTTCTCAATGCATCAAATTAATTCATATTCAATCAGCACTTTCCCATAAGAATTTATCACACTCAAAGATCCAAAGCTTTTATTTCCAGGTCACGCGATATTTATGAAAACACTTGATATTCATGAAAAAGAAGAAAAAAGGCATTTTCCCACAAATTCTCGAATGCTCCTTTCAAGGTTGCTCACTACCTCCACTATGCTGCTTCTCCAGAAATCCCTCATTCCCGTCCTGACTCTGAAAATGTTGACGTTTATCCGAGCTCTAAATGAAATCTTAAGATTGCTCCATGAAACCACTAGGCTATTCCTCCTTGAAACTGCTCCTCTAGAAATCCCTAATTTCCCCATCCTGCCTCAAATATTTAACATTTATCCGAGCGCTGATAAAATCTGAAGGTTGTTCCCTGTATCCACTATCGGCTGCTCCTCCTTGAGGGAGCCCCTTCAGTTCTCCCTCCTGACTCAAATGTTAAAGGTTTAACCAATCGCCAATAACAGCTGAAGGAATTAATCGATTTCTCTTGTCATGTCCAATAGTTTCCATTCCCCAAAATTATCCAGGGCGTAAGAAACTTAATGCTGAAACAAGTGCAGACAACTGGACAGCGTTTTATATGCGTGACTGAATTACACAATCGCTATTAACAGCAGAAATAGATTTCTGTTTACAAAAATCATGTCTGATAGTTTCCCTTTTCCAAAATTATCAAGGGCGCAATAACTTAAAGCTAAAACAAGTATACATCCGGACAGCGTTCTCTCTGCGTGTCTGAATTACACAATCACTTGAACTTAAACCTCATTCTGGTCTTTTTAAGAGTCTTTAACTCACCGCATTTCCACAAGAATTTTATTATTCAGCTTGGTTTACCTCCATGCCTCCATGTTTCTCCATGCCTTTCAAATTCTCCACGAATCCTCTCTGTTTCTCTACAGGCAGCAACACTCGGTCGACAAATAGCTTCGTCGGCTCTGACCTTGAGAAGTATGCAAGCTTGCCAGCATTCCTTGCAGCTATCAAGGCGGGCATCTGGGCTTGGCGCGCCATTCTCATGCGTAGCGGAATGTCCTCCTTAATGAAGATTTTGGTACCTTTCAGATTTTTCGCGCTCGCCATGACCTTCTCTCGGTCTCCGTACTTTACGAAGCGAGCTTTGATAGGGCGTGGCTTCGACTTGGAGGCTATTCTGTGAACGCGCTGATATTCTATGTCTGCTACCTCCTGCTCCGGTAGTTTCAAATTGTTAATGTATAGTTCCTTCAGGACCTCTTTGACATCTTCATTTTCCTTCTCTGGTATCCCTATGTAGACTAAATTCTCCCTCGCTACATACAATGACATTCTGTCTATTTCTTGCTTCAAGGCAGCGTCTTTCTCCTCCACTTTCCCCTCCAGAATCTTCACTTTTTGTTTCAGCTCCTCAGTCAATTCTCCTTGAAGAGTCACAGATGCTTTTATTTCGGTGAACAGTGTTTCAAGGTGTTTCCCTTGCGCTTTCAAATTAATGTCCAAAACCGAAAATCGTTCGTCAATTTTTTCCATTTGTTCCTCCATCAGGGCGCGAAACACTGGTACAAAGTCTGCCTGAGGGCTCGGCGGCGTTGCACCGGCTTCGGCCCGCGCTCTTTTCGATGCGACCTTTCCGCTGTTCCGTTGACTGCTTGCCATCCTTCAATAACCTGTATTTCTATGGGGAAATGGGAGCGGACTTCAGAACACGTGTTCACTCAGCAAGCATCATATACACATACAGTGTCTAAAGCGAACTGTAGAAAAACACACACGCACAAACACGTACACACACACACACACACACACACACACACACACACACAAGATAAAAAAAACAGTTTGTTTTAGTTGGCTTACAGAGGAATCGAGATCGGGAACAATCGCAACAGTCAGGAAAATGCCGCTTCAACCGAAGTTAAGTACATAGTGCATTCATAACTCAGAATGAATGTCTAGTCTGATAACATGACATTTTATGGCATTTCCAAAGTTTGTAAAAACGATTCGGCAAATTATGATTAATTCTCCTTCTATGTACCTCTCTCCCGCTCTCTTCTCAGTTATCTCACTCCCTTTCTTCCCGAGGCTATCTGTCCCCGTTTCTCTCTCACTCTCGCTCGTTTTTTTTTCTAATCCTTCTTTTTTTTTTTCCATTTCCCCTCTTCTCTTCCTCTATCTCTGTCTCCCTTGCTCTCCCTCTGTGCCCCGTCTCTCTCTCCTTCTCCAGCCATATATATCTCAGCCAGCACATGCTTTTTTGTATCATTTATTACTGAGTATGTGTTACATTGCTTCCATGCCTTAATCAAAGGGAATGACAGTGTGCTTCTATCTGTCTATTCACCCTTTATTATTTTTTTTTGTTTGAGTCCCTATATCTAATATTTTGAAATTTTGGGAGTCAATACAAAGATGGCAACAAACATGACGAAAGGGGACTAAGGGTTGGCAACTATAAGAAACATTTCAACATCGTTTTCATCAAGCAACAATTAAGTGTTGAGTTAAAATTCATAGATTGATGTAAACGACACATACATGTACATGACATTGTTATGATTTTCACCAAGTAATAGGATTTGTGGCAGACCTGTTTCTTTTCTCCACTGCAATTAACCTACTTTGAACCTTCCAGTTTGAGGGCTACAAGCACTACAGAGTGTATGCTTACATGCATGCTGAAGCTCTCTTGTTCACAATAGTTTGTTCCTAGCAATTCATTACTTCTCCTCTGTATCACAGAACATCAGGTTACATCCCCTGTCTGTTGTGTACTAACTGAAAGAGTGCTTATTTCAAAATGATTCATGTTGTATCCATAAACCCCCTGTACATTGTACCACTTCACGGAAGGAACTATCATGACATTTTAAAGGTCTTGTGCCCATATTCAAACTCATTCTGTTTTCGTTTCGACATCACATACTGGTAACAATAATATTGTACGGAAGATTGGATATTTCAAAAATATTGGTAATTTCCAGAGCATCACTGCCATAAGTAAAAGTTCGCCTGAACATACAATCGCACAATCGCATACAATCGTTTATTGGATTCCAGCGAACTGCAGTTTCAAGCCTCCTCGACCCTCGATTCAAACGCTTGTATGCTACAATGATATGTTGTAAATATTATAAGATATTAGCTAGCATAATGTAATGTGCATGTAAAATAATTTGCATCTTACAAGAGTACGATCCCCCTGGTACTGTGTCTACAATGGCCTGTAAATCTTATAACATTATGTACATGTACCTTCAACTGTATCTTTAAAATGCTAAATACATACAAACAACATAACGTTCAACAGATCCTATGACATCCTATGACATAATATGATAAATATCAAGGGGATGTTGGACACGAAATCAACGACCGGACTCGACATACGAAGAAACCTAATATACATCAGTGGGTCATTTTGTTTGTTCAGTTCACGTTTCGACCAAATACGCTCGTGCGCCTGAGGAATGTTAAATCAGTGTTGTCAGAAGATGGTCAAATTCAGTGGCGGCACCAGGATTGTTAAAGTGGGGGGCAAATGGAGGGCAAAAGAAAATGCTGGGGGGGGGGGCAGGGGCAGTCAATATTTTTTTTGCGTGTATGAAAAAATCGAGCGTGAAGCGCGAGTTTTAGTCGCCGGCGTAAATCCACTTTGAGGAGTGGGAGGGGGGGGGGGGGGGATAATTGAATTTTTGGACAATTTTTTTCCCCTCTTACACACAT
>JAPZVO010001973.1:0-12076 GCA_029962745.1 Echinometra lucunter | reverse complement strand
AGGAAATGAGAGTGGAATGACAAAACAAAGAGGCATTCGGAAAAGAGAAAGAGAAGATGATGGGAAAAACAAAGAAATACGTTCTGAAGAAAAGAGGATAGATGAAATAAAAGACTGAGGAAATGGACAGAAAGGACAAAGAACTTCGAAAGGATAGAGAAGAGGAAAGCTGACTAGAGAAACAAAGAAATACATAAGGATACGTGAGAGGATAGAACGATGGAAAAAAATGAATACATATAGAAATGGAAAGGATAAGAAGGGAAACTAAAGAAATACCGCAGGAATTAGGACATGGTAGATGGGAAGAAAATACAAAGAGGCATAACCAAAGAGGAGAAGAAAGGTGAAAAAAACAAAGAAATAGGAGATGAGGAGAGAACAGATGATATATATTCCTTTTTTTTTCTTCGATCTATCCTCTCCCCTCACTTTTTTTTTACATTTCTTTGTTTCATCGATCCTCTATCTCCTCTCCCATTTCGTATTTATTTGTTTATTTCCTTTCAAGGCTCTTTCCTTCTTTCCGTCTGTATTTCTTTGGGTTTTTTTTTTCCTTTCATCTTTCTTCTATACTCTTTCTTTATGTGTCTCTTTGCTTTTCTTCTATCCTCTCCCATTTCTATATGTATTTCTTTTTTTCCCTTTCATCTATCATTTACTTGTCTTCCTTACGTATTTCTTTCCATGTATATACTCTCCCACTTCCCTAACTATTTCTATGTTCGTTTTTTTTTCATCTTCCCTCTTCTATTTCCGTATGTTTTCCTTTGTTTTTCCTTCCTATCCTCTCCCATTTCCTTAAGTATTTCTTTGTTTTTTCCTTCCATCTATCCTTTACTTTCTCTCGCGTTCTTCCAAGTATATGGAGCCGAAAGCTTACATACACGAGGGCAGTTTTATTATGTCTATGGAAAATGTTCTCTTGCCAAAAAGGCATGAAATCTACTATATCTTCAGAAATATGTGGTATCAAACAAAAGAGCTTATATCCTCTTTCATTCCATTGTCTTGCGATTAATACTAATTTAGGCATTATTTTATTTGAAAAAATATTATTTGTGAAAAATTTTATGTCCAAGCATTTCATTTCTATTTTGTTAGGAGAAATAAGGTGGTCTGTCATCTTTGACAGATCACCTTTTCATTTCGTCAGAATTTTCTTTCATTATTAGGTGGTCTGTCATCTTTGACAGATCACCTTTTCATTTCGTCAGAATTTTCTTTCATTATTAGGTGGTCTGTCATCTTTGACAGATCACCTTTTCATTCGTCAAAATTTTCTTTCATTATTATTATCAGGTGGTCTGTCATCTTTGACAGATCACCTTTTAGTTTTGCTGGAATTTTCTTTCTTATTCTTTTTATTCCCCCCCCCCCCCCAGTTTTTTGTACGGTCAAAATCTCAGAACTGCCTCAGTCAATTTTCATCAAATTTTCATCAAACCTTAGTCTTAATGATATCTCGGCTTTCCAACCATTTTCAAGTTCCTCAGGTCATCGTGACGTCATCTAGGCGCCATTTTGTAAATATCATCTAATGGTCATATCTTCATAACGGAAAGTCATTTTTGATTCATATTTGCAATGATGAATTTTCATATCAGTTCAAACAATTCCATCTTTTTAGACGCGCACATACGTGGACGTCCGCGCGTCAGTGCGCGCGCGCAAAAATTAAAAATGCTCAGAATCGCTTCAAATTCATTTTGCACACGTTTCAGGCCATTTTTAGCATTTCAAAAATTTGCGCGCGTTCGCTTCCACGCGCGCGTCATACGCGCGCGCAGGTCCCAAATAACGTTAAAACGCCGTTTCTTCACTTTATTTGCATTCCTGATACTTTTCTTAACAATTTCCATCAATGTAGAACTGATTTCGACTAACTTTAAGGTCGCACGCGCGCGTCAAAGTTCAAAATCCGTGCGCGCGTCTATGGGGAAAATAATGTAAAAACACGCAAAAACATGCCCCTTTAAAATCCGCCATAGCTCCTTAGAATGAGTCGGGACCACCAATTTTTTAACATATTCTGAAAGGTTATGAGTTGTAGATGTGAATCCATGACAAAAGTTATCTTATCGATGTTATGAGGTCATCCTGTTCTTATGTGAACTCAAAATTTCGATTTTGACTTTTTGGCGTTATATTTTTTGCTTTTAACTAAGACTATCTCGCTTATTATTCATCAATTTTCCCTGAGATTTGGATATGTTATAGCTGAGACAATTTTCTACAAATATGTTATCATTAGTACTCATTTTGATGACGTTATCATGGTCTAAATTTACGATTAATGGTACCATGTCAATTTTTCTCATTTTACGTGTATTCTCTATGGGACATGACCTTTACGTAATTCTCGATTCTACATTCTTGTCTTCTTTGATCAACATCTCCCTTATTTCTGCTTGATTTTCGCCCATCTTTAAGTATGTTGCAGCTGAGAAAATTCTCTATCTTATGCATTCATATGGCTTTTTAGCAAATGTCGAAAACATGTCAAAATTTTGACTGAAAAACCTGAAATTAGAATTCTGTTTTGAATCTACGTGTTATCTCTATGAGCTTTTATTCAGGTATACCTTCAAAGCACTTGCCTCACATGCTCAAGGTCCCTGGTTCGGGTTCCGGAGAAAAGGGGGCATTTTTTTTTTCATTTTCCTTTCTTTTTACATGTTATATTACGATCCTCTTTAACTATATAATTACATATACAGTCACAGGCAATGAAATAAACTGCTGATTTTGGCCCGTTATGACAATTGCAATGCAGTGCACTGTAGTTTATGTACAACCCTATAGAAAATCTGATTAGTTAAGGTGAATTGAAGCTTTGCATCACCTTTTAAGTATTCTGCGATATCAAATCGTCCAATTTCTATGGCGTTAGTCTCCTAACGATACGTAAAAATTTTATCAAAAGTCTTACCAACGAATTTATCACAATCCACGTCGAAACCTAAGTGATGCCGACAGACCACCTAATTCGTCATGTCACGAATTCAAATGTCTCGTATTATTATTACTATTATAATCAATATTATTATTTATATCATTATTACTATCATTATCACCAGAGTCTCAATTAGGCAAAATGTCAGCAATTAAAATTCTAATGCTAACTATTAAAGTAAAGGAGATGACTGTAGCCAATTATACATTTTTCCACATGTTCATGATTTCACTCACATTCATTTAATGTTCTCATTTCATTCAGATCAGTGACGATGGGAGAAATACTAAGGAGAAGCCTTCCAGTTTCTGGTACTCAACGCGTCTGAGACGTTTGTGAGGGCTTAAACACGGATACGCCATGGAGAAGATAATGCAAAACCTTTTTCACCGAGAGGTTGCGTCTTGGTTATCGCTATAAAGGCCAACATATGGTTCAATTTCGGTCCGTTATGAATTATGAGGTTAAACATAAAATGATAAAGGTGGCAAGAATGATACTGTCATATAGAAAAAAAAAAACATGAGGCCACAATATTGTGCCTAACTAAATATAGAATTCGGGAGCATATATCTGAACGTGACAAAGCTATGTGATCGCAAAAAGCATAACTAACCAATTTGATTAAACTTGCGATTAACAATCTCAGGCTCGGCCGTTGTCACGTTTGCACTCACCATAGACTCCATAAACGAGCTTTAGATTGGCGGCGCGAATCCTTTGACGCGGAATCTTTCTATGCTTACTTACGTTCTCTTTCCTCGCGCCGTGTTGAAAAGGTGGCTTTAGATTTCGGGAAGACAAAGCGCGCGCAGACAAATGCGAAGCATTGATGCATCATGAAAAAGATTAAAAAGCGTTTCGCATGGCGAAATCGGAGAGGACGGTAAATTGGCCCAGAACCGACTTGGAAAATAGGAGAACGCTGGATGGACTAAAAACAGCTGTCTTGCGCATGAGCATAACAACATTTTTTTTCCAAGATTCCGCATCTAAAGCTCCCTATCAACAAATTTTATTAAACGGGTTTAAGAATGTAACCAATCAGATGCGTTGAAAAGAGTCACGTGTGCGCTCTTTATTTTTACGCTAGCATGCACCGGAGTGCAAAAAGGGTGCAGCAAAAAAGGGTAACATGCACTCTAAAAATGCGCGTGATATTTCTTGCTGGTACAAAGCAAGTGCACGATGATATGCGCGCAGTTTTGAGGCTAGGCAAGGACTTTATGGTACGCTACATGGTGTGCACACATGAGGCGTGCATAACACTTTTTGGTAGTGCTGGTAGTGATGTCATAAATTAAAGGAAGGTTGTGGCCTAGCTCCTTGACTGTGCGAATCTTGAAAATTTGGTCGCGTTTGTAACCATTTTTTTTTTTTTTTTTTTTTGGGGGGGGGGGGTACTGTATTCATATCGTCATGGACCTAATATACATGGACATTCATCATTCTGTTAACGAAATCATGCAAATGTCCCTAACAAAGCCATTTCAATAACATTCTGTACATGTTTCTCCACTTTGATCTCATGAGGGTCACCGCCAGTTAGCTAGAGAGAAGCAAAGCAATGATTTGACATAGTGTATAAACCATATGCGCAGAAGATAATAAATCGCTTAAATCATGGAAAGTTAATGTGCAGTTCCGGTATATAATCTGAAATCGCTGTTTCTTATGTTTTATTTTGAAAAACGTGTTGATATTACAAGATAGAGGTTATATTTTGATTGATCATTTGTGATTAAAAATCCCGTTTACCGAATTTTCCTCATGATATTCCAGAGTTACGACTTGTAAAGATCATGGCATTCTAATCGATATTATAAGGTTATATGGGTGTGCGAGAGTGAGCGGATCAGTAATGATAAACTTCATATCACAAAAATCGTCTGCTTTTCAACTTCGCTGCTCCCCATCAGAAGTGTTTCGATTAAGACACATTCTGAAAAAGCACACCTGCTAAACATAATCCAATGAGGGGAAACTGCTCTTTTGTCAGTGAGTGAACCTGCTCACGCCATCATTATTGTGCAAACACTTGAATTTTCTCATTAAGATGCAGATAGTCAGAAGGCGGTGCCGATCACACTATGAACATGGTGGACAAAGAAAGCGGACAAAATAAACAACCTCTCATTCTACCCTTCACAATGGTTCTGGTAGTCAAAAGAACATCCCTTCACAGCTATTATGTTTAATCATGTAGTTCCCGGTGAATATGCATGTGACACCTGTTTCACATATTTTAGACAATAGCAGTGAAGGGATGTTATTTTGACACTATGAACATGACTGACAAAGAAAGTGGACAAAATAAACAACCTCTCATTCTACCCTTCACAATGGTTCTAGTAGTCAAAAGAACATCCCTTCACTGGTTTTATGTTTAATCAGTAGTTCCAGGTGAATATGCATGTTAACCTGTTCCACATATTTTAGATAATAGCAGTGAAGGGATGTTCTTTTGACTTCCAGAACCATTGCGAAGGGTAGAATGAGAGGTTGTTTATTTTGTCCGCTTTCTTTGTCCGTCATGTTCATAGTGTGACTACCAGAACCATTCTTACCCACTGTAGTTTTCATTTAAAGTAATGAATATTGTGTAATCAATAGCTTGACAAACTCAAGAAGGTTCACAAACAACCGATTTTATCCGATTTGCTTTAATTGTGTAAAAAGTTAACTTGTGCTTACAATGAATACTTTTACTTGTAGTAAGAAGAATTATGTGTGGAGGAGAACTGAAGATTTGAGAAATAAAATCAGATAATACAAACTAACAAACAGTATTTAAACAGAAAAATATATATTGTGCTGTTCTGACTTTAATGACATCTGAAACTAAATGTTCATGTTTTATTGTTTATGTCATATGTTATTCATTGTGCATTTAACCTTTTTTTCTCGTGAAAATTCATTCTTTAAAAAAAAAAAAAAAACAAAACAAAACAAAACAAAACCAAACATGTCATGTATTGTGTTATCATAGCTGTGCATTCTGCAAGGCCCACATGAACTTGGTATACAAAACAAGTTATAGTTGTTTACCATTAATACTTTTATCACTATATGAAATAGTCCATTTTGTTAAGTACGGAGAAGAAAGGAAGATTTGAGAAATAAAATCAGTCCGAATACAAAGAAGGGAAACAAAAAAAAAGGAAAAAAGTTTTTGAAAAATAAGAGAGAGAAAAAAACATCATGCTTGTCGACGTTTGAGCAGTACATGAAAGTATACTGTTTTTCACTTTTCATTCTTATATGTTTCATTCTTAGATAGTGTCATTGATACTCTTAGAGAACGATTTAATCCGAATACCATTTGTACGTTTATCAGTAGTAAAATGTCTTATGGATGGAGAACTACTGAAGCTTTGACAGTCAAAATCAGTTAATACAAACTAATAAAGAGCATTTAAATAGAAAAACAATATATTGTACTGCTCGGACTTGAGCGACACCTGTAACTAGCCTTCATTTTCATGTACTATTGTTAATTGTTTGTTATTCTCTGTTTATTGAACTCCTATCTAGTGTAGATTCATTCTTCCAAAAACCATGTCATGTTTTATCATAGCTGTCCATATTCTGCAAGGCCCATAAAGAACCTCATAGGCCTATATAAAAGTTGCATAGTTATTACCATTAATAATTTTTTATCACTGTATGAAATAGCAAACAGTGATATGTATGGAGAAGAACGGAAGCTTTGAAACATAAGCTTAGTCATTACAAAGAATGCAAACGAAAAAAAGGGGGAAAAGAAAAAAATTAGAACATACATATATATATATATATATATATATAATGCTCGTCTAATGCTCGTCTACGTTTGAGCAATACCTGAAAATATATGCATTGTAGTTTATCTAAAATGTTATTCACTGTTCATGTATTTTCTTACATTAGTTTCATTCTTCCCTGAATAGTGCACTCAATAAACTCTACAGATTTTGTAAGAGAAGCTATTTTATTCAAATACCATTACTTTTTTTTACCATTAGTAAAATGAGTTATTTCTGAAGAAAAACTGAATCTTTTAGAATTAAAATCGCTTAATGAAAAATAGCAAAGAGAATTTTAAAAGAAAAACAGTATATTGTGATGTCTTGACTTTGAGTGACATCTGAAACTAAATTTTCATATAGTTGTTAATTGTTTATTTCTTATGCTATTCACTGTTGATTTTAACTCCCTTCTTTTAAATTCATTCTTTCCAAAACCATGTCATGTATTATCATAGTTGTCCATATTCTGCAAGGTCCGCAGAGAACCTGATATATAAAAAGTTACAAAGTTATTACCATTAATACTTTTATCACTATATGAAATCGTTGAAAAGTGTTGTTATGTCTGGAGAATTATGTATGGGGAAGTTTTGAGAAATAAAATCAGTCAGTACAAACAAGGGAAACGAAAAAAGAAAAAAGAAACAAAAAAGAACAAAGAAACACCTATATTACGCTTGTCGACCTTTGAGCAGTATCTAAAATCACATTGTATGCATTACTGTATATCTGATATCAATATCAGTTTCATTCTTCCATCAATACCTAAGTGTTATCAGTATCCTACTAATTCTGTAAGAGAAACTATTTTACCTGTTTTATCCATTAAGACATTTACTATTATTAAAATCTGTTATGTATGGAGAAGAACACAAGCTTTGAGAAATAAAATCAATGAAATCATTAAAAACGAAAAAATGAAACAACAGCAAAAGCAGATAAATGAAAAAGAAAAGATAAGTATATGCTTGGCTTAGTTCAAGTAATACGCGAAATGAAAGTGTTATTGTTTGTCTATATATTATTAAATATATATTGAAAATACCATGTCATGTACTGTGTTATCAAAAGTTACGCATATTGTGTAAGGTCTGTAAGGTCTCTATTCCACATCATACGTATATATATCTTTTTTTTTTCTTCTGCCATAGTAAATTCGCATCAGTAATTATTTTGAATGTTATGATGTATGATTTATATTTTTCTCCATCCAGCTCGTAGCAGAGTTATATAAAGACAACCCATTCGTTTGTATCATGTGATTATGCACGTGAATGATTATTAATTAGACCATGTAACCGATGAACTATACATGTATATGATGTTGCTGTTGAATATTCCTACCCGAATCATTGAAATAAATCAGTTTGATTTATCAAATCAAAATTTGTGACACTATAAGGAAGTGATTACTGTCGCGTGACCGAAGAGAAACCACGTGGTCAGATTGACGAATTTACATTTAGGACACTTAAACGTTGAAACCTCTCGTTCATCTATTTCCGACGTTTCGTTTCTCTGAAGGTTCGTAATGAAGATGAATCATGGAAATACGAACATTAAAAAAATTATCATAGTTCTGAAAATCAGTAGCCTTCAAAATTCCGGGAAAAGGTTTATATTTCCTGAATTAAATAGTGTGTGTACTTCTGAAAATGGAAAAAGGATACGTAATCCCGAGAATGAAAAAGAGTTCACAATTCCCCAAATGAAAACGATTGCCTTCATAAAGTCAAAGGTTCTGGGTTCAAAAAAATAATGTGGAGTTAAATTGCATATTCAAAATTACATGTAGTTGATGTAATGCAAATTATTTGATTTTTGGAATTATGAACTTAATATAAACCTCGGGAGATTTGAAATGAAGTTGGGAAATATGAATATTTGGAAGATGAGTCCCTTCAATAAAAATGTTATTTCTCAAGGAAAATATACTGTAGTTCTAAACAAAAGAAACAAATGCTGGTTTTGTAATATTAGCTGCGTTGCAGAAATTGTTGCTTTGTTTATTCCTTCTTTTCAAATGGTTTTATATGTTTTAATGCATTTATTGGTCAATTAGTTAATTAACTGATTGCTTAATATCTAGTAATCAACTGATTGATTATTATAATCATCTGATTAGGGGCGGCGTAATCTTTTTAGTCTACTTTTTAGATTTTTTTATTAATTTATTTACTCATATTTTATTTAAGGGGGTAGGCAAAGGTCAGAGCATGTTGAAAAGCAGTATGTTATTATATTACATAGGCTTTATAGATTCGAATCACTGATTGGTCAAAATACCATCACGTGACTAGAGCTGCAAGGATCGCAATTTGTTTTGATTTAGACGTCACCTCGGTCAATATTACGCCGTTATATTGACGTCACCCACTGCGTATAAGCTGCATAGTAAGGTTTGTGTACATTGTTAGCCCGCTGTGTAAAATTAGTGCTGTGTAAGAGCTGTTGTGGAAATGTTTTCCACAACCATGTGTAATCGTACCTGAGTTGTGTAAAATATGGATTGTGTAATGAGTTTTCTTCAATATGATTTTACGATATCGTGTTTTGCACATCAGTGTGTAAATAAATTTACCACGTGACTAGAGACAGCCAATAGCCGGTCATCAAAGTTTTGTCAAACTTTGAGATCCAAAATGGAGAGTGTCAAGGAATGGCGAAGGAACGGGGGTTCGAGTCGTGTATCAGCAATTAATTGGGGGTAAGTGTGAGTTTCGAAAGTATTATATTAAAGAAAGTGTAATAGAGATTGTGTTGGATCTTGATGTGGGTCGGAAAGAAAATTAAGTAAGCTTGCATTTGCTACAGAACAAGGTAAATTTGTGCCAACCCCCCGGGGGCACTTCCATTGAAGAGTGGACAGCATCCTTTTTGTGCAGATGTCCCAGATTTGCACACCCTAAACAGGGATTTCATTCATTGGGATATTCATACCCTAAACGAGGATATTCCCAGTTACATACATTGAGAGTGATAGTGGGGTCCATTGAAAGTTTGGAGTAGTTTTTGTCTTGAGATAATTCACTGTGCCACACAGGCGTTATAGGATTTTCCGTAGACGGGTCTTGTTACAGTCGGTCCCGCAGTCGGTGCAAATTCCAAATCCTTTTCGCGTTTTAGTTTATCGTGAATTAGGGGGCCTTTTTTTTCATTTTTGGGCGTTTTTGACACTCTATTCGCGTTCCGCGCTTTCCGCGCCTACCCCTGAACAAATACCCCTTTTCCGCGGTTTTTTTTTTCTCGCGGACGTTGTCCACTCTTCAATGGAAGTGATCCCCCCCCCCCCCCCCCCCCCCCGGGTTCAAACCCCAGGCAAACCCGGAGTATTGGACCGGTATGCGCGTGCTGTACTGTTGTATTCATTCGTGTGCAATTCAAGCAAAATGTAGCCCAGCGCGTCAGCGGGGACGTTGGCGACGAACTTGCACAAGATTCAGCGGCTAAAGTTTAAACCTTTGTGAGCTTGATTCCATTTCGGGCCAAAATCATTAGGATTTCATCAGATAACTACAAATCTGAACGCCAAGAGGACAATATGATTTATCAAAACGTAACTGCTCGATTAAAACGTATCTAGACTCTATAGACTAGATCTAACATTATTTGAAAGATAGATCTACAATGATCTAGGTCAAGTTTTCAGTTTGCTTGTAAACTTTATTTCCACTGTCTCCGCATATGACCGTTCGCCGCCGAACGGCCCGGCCGGCCCCGAGCCCTATTCTCCAGGTTTGCCCTGAGGCTGAGTGCGTGTCAGTCGCACTGCAGTGTGAGTTAGCGCATAGACTCTACAGTCTAACTAAAAAAGTCTAGGCCCTAAGTTAACTCGACTACTCCAGCAGCAAGATGTTGCAGTAGGTGAGTGATAATGTATTTGGTTATTGAAGACAGCAGTGAAGTGATATTGAGTACACCCTTCACAAAATGTCAAATTTTTGTAAAGTCTTACATCAGTGCATTAGGTCTACACTATGAAAATGGTAGAGATGAACTAAATTCTGCGATTGATGTATTGATAGGAATTGTATCTTCCATAACAATAATTCAATAGCTGAAGTAAACTCTATACTATTTGTCTTTTAATTTGTGGTAACAAAAAGTTGAGCTCACGTCAAGGGTAAAAGTAAATTCTATACTATTTTGTTTAAATTTGTGGTAACAAAAATTTAAGCTCACCTCAAGACTGTACTCAATTTTGATGGATACTGTGAAGTATTATTTTGGGGTAAGAAATCTACTGTTTTAAACCTAAGCCTAAGGCTAAGTTACATGACAGCCTTATCATCAGGGGAAGGAGGGTATTTCATAAAGCTGTTTATTATAAGTTGCGAATGACTTAAATCAACTTGTGATGAGCTCTTAAGCTAAATTATTGAAAATCTGACTAGTACAGTACCCCAAGATCATGTTGCAGTCATTCGTAACTTTACGAACAGCTTTATGAAACATCCCTAGGCCTGTGATTCAACTGATAACTTGCTTCAACTATTTTGTTTGTATTTTGTGGTAAAAGTCAAAAGTAAAAGTAATTAGTCGTAAGATATTTTTATAGAACTTGCCTGAATTATTATGTATGATATTAATGTATGAATGTTACATGGGTTATGGACAGTTTGTCTGAGCTATATCAGACCACAGATGAAAATAATAGATATATGAAACTTATTTTTTTATGCAATATGTTGAAAACATCCTTTTAAAAGGCGAAAGAAAAGGGGCTTCCTGGAAGTATTAGCTCAAAGAAGAGTTCTAACGAACTCCAAGAGAATCCAACTCAATCAACTATTGTTTAGCCACGTCGAAGAGCAGGGATGGAAGTAAGTACATTTAAACGTGCATTAAAGTGCCACAAATGTCCTCTCGGGCTCTGCTTCTCAATACATCTCCTTGATCAACCATTCAATCCCCTCAAAATTCTATTTTTCCTCATCCTTTTAAAGCCTAATATAAAAGGAGGAGGGACCTTCACTCATACATGACCGTCAACGTAGAACACTCTCGCATAAGTGACACAATAATCTTAACCTAAAAAGACTGGAGGCATCATGGCAACCCTCCAACTTATCGCACGTTCATCCTGAAATGCACAGAGTGAAATTAAGTGTTTTATATGCACATGTGTTTGTGGATAAATTTGCATAATAAACTTCAATAGAGAATAATCATTTGTTACAAGCTTTTATACTTGTAGACTTGTGATATTAATAGAAAACTGTTCCCATAATTTCAGGAGCAATGGTTCACAGAAGGAAGACTGCACCACCCTGCAAATCTGGAGGACACACTACGCTATGTCAGAAAGAGGCACTACCAACAATTTCATGAA
>JAPZVO010001972.1:0-12078 GCA_029962745.1 Echinometra lucunter | reverse complement strand
TATAGATGGATATTCGCCAAAAATCAAAAAGCATTTAGGCGCACACTATTACAATAGGGGGGGGGGTGGGATGCATGCTCCCCTTATATTTTGGACATTTAAAAAAACTGTGTAGCAAATGATTAGTAGAATTTGTAATAATATTCAATGGTTTGCCGTGTTGTAAACCATGTTAAGGGAGTATGAGTGCGCCATAAGTTATACGCTCCCTCTCATACAAGAAATTTTACGGAAGTTGACGTCACAGACACCCTTTCACCGCAATACCCTATTGTATACCGTGTTATAGGTTTTAAATACGAAGTTTTACTCTCAAAAATTATTTCCTCTTCAAGTCTTAATCAAGAGAGGTATTAAAAGCCATTTTAGAAAATTAATACGGAATAAAAGAGCTGTGGGTATTTCAGTTTAAGTTTGTTTTTGTTTTTTAATGAAAGAGAGTGATGGGTCAAAAGTAGGCCCTATATTATTAATAGCAACTTAATCAACATCTAACTTCAAAATCCAATTGATTGCAATCATAATTTATATGCGGCGAGGTATTTTAGAAAATGAATACGGAATAAGAGTCCATGGTATTTCAGTCCACGTTAGTATCAAAAACATTAAAGGGCAGCGGAAATTTTTCATTGAAGGTGTGGGAAATCCGGAAATGGGGACGAAGGGAGGCATAATTATTATATATACCGATAACTCATTATTTGTGATGCGATATGAGAAAAGTCGGGCTCTTTTTCATTTTCGGTCTCGCGATCCTCCGGTCAAGTGGGCGGACCCCAAAGGGGGGGGGGGGCAGTTTGATCGCGGTCCGCTAGCGTTCACAGGAAGTATCTAAAGAAATGACTAGCTGTGGAAATTGATGAGCAGGGACTATAATCCATCGAAAAATGAATATTCCATCAAAATTTATTTCCTTAGGGCCATAGCGGACTAGTTTTTCCTCAGACGGTTATCTCATAATTAGAGAGCAGGGGAAAGTTTGAGTCGGTCCGCTGGCGTTCACAGGAAATACCTAAAGAAAAGACTATGTGAAAGTTAAAGAACAGGGTCTTATCCAACGAAAAAAAAATATTTCATTCAAAGTTATGCCTACGCTACGGCAAGAGCGATTCAAACTGCCCACCTTCCTCTATCCCATGTCGTATCAAGACAACTCCCCCGGGAGGACAACTCCCCCGGGGACTGGGGGAGCTGTCCTTGGGGAGTTGTCATCCGCGAAAAGTGTCCTCCGGGGAGAGTTTGCCCTCAGGGGAGCTGTCCTCCAGGGGAGCTGTGCTCCAGGGGGAGTTGCCAGGTGGGAATCGTATCGGGGGAGTTGTCCTCCCGGGGGAGTAGTCCTAGAACCACGGCCGCAGGCAAATAACTTTTAATGAAATATAATTTTTTCGATGGATTAGACCCTCCTCTACAACATCCACATAGTCGCTTTCGTGGGTATTTCCTGTGAGCCGCAGCGGACAGATTCAAACCCCCCCCCCCCTTTACCTTAGTCCCATATATATTACACGTGGAGTATATGGGATGACTTCCTCTGGGAAAAAGTGGTCCGCTATGGCCGTAGGCAAATAACTTTTAATGAAATATAATTTTTTCGATGGATTAGACCCTCCTCTACAACATCCACATAGTCGCTTTCGTGGGTATTTCCTGTGAGCCGCAGCGGACCGATTCAAACACCCCCCCCCCCCCCCCCTTTACCTTAGTCCCATATATATTACACGTGGAGTATATGGGATGACTTCCTCTGGGAAAAGTGGTCCGCTATGGCCGTAGGCAAATAACTTTTAATAAAATATAATTTTTTCGATGGATTAGACCCTCCTCTACAACATCCACATAGTCGCTTTCGTGGGTATTTCCTGTGAGCCGCAGCGGACAGATTCAAACCCCCCCCCCCCCCTTTACCTTAGTCCCATATATATTACACGTGGAGTATATGGGATGACTTCCTCTGGGAAAAGTGGTCCGCTATGGCCGTAGGCAAATAACTTTTAATAAAATATAATTTTTTCGATGGATTAGACCCTCCTCTACAACATCCACATAGTCGCTTTCGTGGGTATTTCCTGTGAGCCGCAGCGGACAGATTCAAACCCCCCCCCCCCCCCTTTACCTTAGTCCCATATATATTACACGTGGAGTATATGGGATGACTTCCTCTGGGAAAAAGTGGTCCGCTATGGCCGTAGGCAAATAACTTTTAATGAAATATAATTTTTTCGATGGATTAGACCCTCCTCTACAACATCCACATAGTCGCTTTCGTGGGTATTTCCTGTGAGCCGCAGCGGACCGATTCAAACACCCCCCCCCCCCTTTACCTTAGTCCCATATATATTACACGTGGAGTATATGGGATGACTTCCTCTGGGAAAAGTGGTCCGCTATGGCCGTAGGCAAATAACTTTTAATAAAATATAATTTTTTCGATGGATTAGACCCTCCTCTACAACATCCACATAGTCGCTTTCGTGGGTATTTCCTGTGAGCCGCAGCGGACAGATTCAAACCCCCCCCCCCCCCCCTTTACCTTAGTCCCATATATATTACACGTGGAGTATAGGGGATGACTTCCTCTGGGAAAAGTGGTCCGCTATGGCCGTAGGCAAATAACTTTTAATGAAATATAATTTTTTCGATGGATTAGACCCTCCTCTACAACATCCACATAGTCGCTTTCGTGGGTATTTCCTGTGAGCCGCAGCGGACAGATTCAAACCCCCCCCCCCCCCCCCCTTTACCTTAGTCCCATATATATTACACGTGGAGTATATGGGATGACTTCCTCTGGGAAAAAGTGGTCCGCTATGGCCGTAGGCAAATAACTTTTAATGAAATATAATTTTTTCGATGGATTAGACCCTCCTCTACAACATCCACATAGTCGCTTTCGTGGGTATTTCCTGTGAGCCGCAGCGGACAGATTCAAACCCCCCCCCCCCCCTTTACCTTAGTCCCATATATATTACACGTGGAGTATATGGGATGACTTCCTCTGGGAAAAAGTGGTCCCGCTATGGCCGTAGGCAAATAACTTTAATGAAATATAATTTTTTCGATGGATTAGACCCTCCTCTACAACATCCACATAGTCGCTTTCGTGGGTATTCCTGTGAGCCGCAGCGGACCGATTCAAACACACCCCCCCCCCCCCTTTACCTTAGTCCCATATATATTACACGTGGAGTATATGGGATGACTTCCTCTGGGAAAAGTGGTCCGCTATGGCCGTAGGCAAATAACTTTTAATAAAATATAATTTTTTCGATGGATTAGACCCTCCTCTACAACATCCACATAGTCGCTTTCGTGGGTATTTCCTGTGAGCCGCAGCGGACAGATTCAAACCCCCCCCCTTTACCTTAGTCCCATATATATTACACGTGGAGTATATGGGATGACTTCCTCTGGGAAAAGTGGTCCGCTATGGCCGTAGGCAAATACTTTTAATAAATATAATTTTTTTCGATGGATTAGACCCTCCTCTACAACATCCACATAGTCCGCTTTCGTGGGTATTTCCTGTGAGCCGCAGCGGACAGATTCAAACCCCCCCCCCCCCCCCCCCCCCCTTTACCTTAGTCCCATATATATTACACGTGGAGTATATGGGATGACTTCCTCTGGGAAAAAGTGGTCCGCTATGGCCGTAGGCAAATAACTTTTAATGAAATATAATTTTTTCGATGGATTAGACCCTCCTCTACAACATCCACATAGTCGCTTTCGTGGGTATTTCCTGTGAGCCGCAGCGGACCGATTCAAACACCCCCCCCCCCTTTACCTTAGTCCCATATATATTACACGTGGAGTATATGGGATGACTTCCCTCTGGGAAAAGTGGTCCGCTATGGCCGTAGGCAAATAACTTTAATAAAATATAATTTTTCGATGGATTAGACCCTCCTCTACAACATCCACATAGTCGCTTTCGTGGGTATTCCTGTGAGCCGCAGCGGACAGATTCAAACCCCCCCCACCCCCCCATTTACCTTAGTCCCATATATATTACACGTGGAGTATATGGGATGACTTCCTCTGGGAAAAGTGGTCCGCTATGGCCGTAGGCAAATAACTTTTAATAAAATATAATTTTTTCGATGGATTAGACCCTCCTCTACAACATCCACATAGTCGCTTTCGTGGGTATTTCCTGTGAGCCGCAGCGGACAGATTCAAACCCCCCCCCCCCCCCCTTTACCTTAGTCCCATATATATTACACGTGGAGTATATGGGATGACTTCCTCTGGGAAAAAGTGGTCCGCTATGGCCGTAGGCAAATAACTTTTAATGAAATATAATTTTTTTCGATGGATTAGACCCTCCTCTACAACATCCACATAGTCGCTTTCCCGTGGGTATTTCCTGTGAGCCGCAGCGGACCGATTCAAACACACCCCCCCCCCCCCCCCTTTACCTTAGTCCCATATACATGTATATTACACGTGGAGTATATGGGATGACTTCCTCTGGGAAAAGTGGTCCGCTATGGCCGTAGGCAAATAACTTTTAATAAAATATAATTTTTTCGATGGATTAGACCCTCCTCTACAACATCCACATAGTCGCTTTCGTGGGTATTTCCTGTGAGCCGCAGCGGACAGATTCAACCCCCCCCCCCCCCCCCCCCCCTTTACCTTAGTCCCATATATATTACACGTGGAGTATATGGGATGGACTTCCTCTGGGAAAAAAAGGTGGTCCGCTATGGCCGTAGGCAAATAACTTTTAATGAAATATAATTTTTTCGATGGATTAGACCCTCCTCTACAACATCCACTAGTCGCTTTCGTGGGTATTTCCTGTGAGCCGCAGCGGACAGATTCAAACCCCCCCCCCCCCCTTTACCTTAGTCCCATATATATTACACGTGGAGTATATGGGATGACTTCCTCTGGGAAAAAAGTGGGTCCGCTATGGCCGTAGGCAAATAACTTTTAATGAAATATAATTTTTTCGATGGATTAGACCCTCCTCTACAACATCCACATAGTCGCTTTCGTGGGTATTTCCTGTGAGCCGCAGCGGACCGATTCAAACACCCCCCCCCCTTTACCTTAGTCCCATATATATTACACGTGGAGTATATGGGATGACTTCCTCTGGGAAAAGTGGTCCGCTATGGCCGTAGGCAAAATAACTTTTAATAAAATATAATTTTTTCGATGGATTAGACCCTCCTCTACAAACATCCACATAGTCGCTTTCGTGGGTATTCCTGTGAGCCGCAGCGGACAGATTCAAACCCCCCCCCCCCCCCCCCCCTTTACCCTTAGTCCCATATATATTACACGTGGAGTATATGGGATGACTTCCTCTGGGGAAAAGTGGTCCGCTATGGCCGTAGGCAAATAACTTTTAATAAAATATAATTTTTCGATGGATAGAACCCTCCTCTACAACATCCACATAGTCGCTTTCGTGGGTATTTCCTGTGAGCCGCAGCGGACAGATTCAAAAACCCCCCCCCCCCTTTACCTTAGTCCCATATATATTACACGTGGAGTATATGGGATGACTTCCTCTGGGAAAAGTGGTCCGCTATGGCCGTAGGCAAATAACTTTTATAATGAAATATAATTTTTTCGATGGATTAGACCCTCCTCTACAACATCCACATAGTCGCTTTCGTGGGTATTTCCTGTGAGCCGCAGCGGACCGATTCAAACACCCCCCCCCCCCTTTACCTTAGTCCCATATATATTACACGTGGAGTATATGGGATGACTTCCTCTGGGAAAAGTGGTCCGCTATGGCCGTAGGCAAATAACTTTAATGAAATATAATTTTTTTCGATGGATTAGAACCTCCTCTACAACATCCACATAGTCGCTTTCGTGGGTATTTCCTGTGAGCCGCAGCGGACCGATTCAAACACCCCCCCCCCCCCCTTTACCTTAGTCCCATATATATTACACGTGGAGTATATGGGATGACTTCATCTGGAAAAGTGGTCCGCTATGTGCCGTAGGCAAATAACTTTTAATAAAATATAATTTTTTCGATGGATTAGACCCTCCTCTACAACATCCACATAGTCGCTTTCGTGGGTTCTGTGAGCCGCACGGACAGATTCAAACCCCCCCCCCCCCCTTTACCTTAGTCCCATATATTACACGTGGAGTATATGGGATGACTTCCTCTGGGAAAAGTGGTCCGCTATGGCCGTAGGCAAATAACTTTTAATAAATATAATTTTTTCGATGGATTATTAGACCCTCCTCTACAACATCCACATAGTCGCTTTCGTGGGTATTTCCTGTGAGCCGCAGCGGACAGATTCAAACCCACCCCCCCCCCCCCCCCTTTACCTTAGTCCCATATATTACACGTGGAGTATATGGGATGACTTCCCTCTGGGAAAAGTGGTCCGCTATGGCCGTAGGCAAATAACTTTTAATGAAATATAATTTTTTCGATGGATTAGACCCTCCTCTACAACATCCACATAGTCCGCTTTCGTGGGTATTTTCCTGTGAGCCGCAGCGGACCGATTCAAACACCCCCCCCCCCCCCTTTACCTTAGTCCCATATATATTACACGTGGAGTATATGGGATGACTTCCTCTGGAAAAGTGGTCCGCTATGGCCGTAGGCAAATAACTTTTAATAAAATATAATTTTTTCGATGGATTAGACCCTCCTCTACAACATCCACATAGTCGCTTTCGTGGGTATTTCCTGTGAGCCGCAGCGGACAGATTCAAACCCCCCCCCCCCCACCCTTTACCTTAGTCCCATATATATTACACGTGGAGTATATGGGATGACTTCCACTGGGAAAAGTGGTCCGCTATGGCCGTAGGCAAATAACTTTTAATAAAATATAATTTTTTCGATGGATTAGACCCTCCTCTACAACATCCACATAGTCGCTTTCGTGGGTATTTCCTGTGAGCCGCAGCGGACAGATTCAAACCACCCCCCCCCCCCTTTACCTTAGTCCCATATATATTACACGTGGAGTATATGGGATGACTTCCTCTGGGAAAGTGGTCCGCTATGGCCGTAGGCAAATAACTTTTAAGAAATATAATTTTTCGATGGATTAGACCCTCCTCTACAACATCCACATAGTCGCTTTCGTGGGTATTTCCTGTGAGCCGCAGCGGACCGATTCAAACAACCCCCCCCCCCCCTTTACCTTAGTCCCATATATATTACACGTGGAGTATATGGGATGACTTCCTCTGGGAAAAGTGGTCCGCTATGGCCGTAGGCAAATAACTTTTAATAAAATATAATTTTTTCGATGGATTAGACCCTCCTCTACAACATCCACATAGTCGCTTTCGTGGGTAGTTCCTGTGAGCCGCAGCGGACCGATTCAAACACCCCCCCCCCCCCTTTAACCTTAGTCCCATATATATTACACGTGGAGTATATGGGATGACTTCCTCTGGGAAAAGTGGTCCGCTATGGCCGTAGGCAAATAACTTTTAATAAAATATAATTTTTTCGATGGATTAACCATCCTCTACAACATCCACATAGTCGCTTTCGTGGGTATTTCCTGTGAGGCCGCAGCGGACAGATCATCAACCCCCCCCCCCCCCCCTTTACCTTAGTCCCATATATATTACACGTGGACGTATATGGGATGACTCCTCTGGGAAAAGTGGTCCGCTATGGCCGTAGGCAAATAACTTTTAATAAAATATAATTTTTTCGATGGATTAGACCCTCCTCTACAACATCCACATAGTCGCTTTCGTGGGTATTTCCTGATGAGCCGCAGCGGACAGATTCAAACCCCCCCCCCCCTTACCTTAGTCCCCTATATATTACACGGTGGAGTAGTATATGGGATGACTTTCCTCTGGGAAAATGGTCCGCTATGGCCGTAGGCAAATAACTTTTAATAAAATATAATTTTTTCGATGGATTAGACCCTCCTCTACAACATCCACATAGTCGCTTCGTGGGTATTTCCTGTGAGCCGCAGCGGACAGATTCAAACCCACCCCCCCTTTACCTTAGTCCCATATATATTACACGTGGAGTATATGGGATGACTTCCTCTGGGAAAAGTGGTCCGCTATGGCCGTAGGCAAATTAACTTTTAATAAAATATAATTTTTTTCGATGATTAGACCCTCCTCTACAACATCCACATAGTCGCTTTCGTGGGTATTTCCTGTGAGCCGCAGCGGACAGATTCAAACCCCCCCCCCCCCCCTTTACCTTGTCCCATATATATTACACGTGGAGTATATGGGATGACTTCCTCTGGGAAAAGTGGTCCGCTATGGCCGTAGGCAAATAACTTTTAATGAAATATAATTTTTTCGATGGATTAAGACCCTCCTCTACAACATCCACATAGTCGCTTTCGTGGGTATTTCCTGTGAGCGCAGCGGACCGATATTCAAACACCCCCCACACCCCCCCCCTTTACCTTAGTCCCATATATAGTATACACGTGGAGTATATGGGAGACTTCCTCTGGGAAAGTGGTCCGCTATGGCCGTAGGCAAAATAACTTTTAATAAAATAGAATTTTTTCGATGGAGTAGACCCTCCTCTACAACATCCACATAGCGCTTTCGTGGGTATTTCCTGTGAGCCGCAGCGACCGATTCAAACAACCCCCCCCCCCTTTACCTTAGTCCCATATATATTACACGTGGAGTATATGGGATGACTTCCTCTGGGAAAAGTGGTCCGCTATGGCCGTAGGCAAATAACTTTTAATGAAATATAATTTTTTCGATGGATTAGACCCTCCTCTACAACATCCACATAGTCGCTTTCGTGGGTATTTCCTGTGAGCCGCAGCGGACCGATTCAAACACCCCCCCCCCCCCTTTACCTTAGTCCCATATATATTACACGTGGAGTATATGGGATGACTTCCTCTGGGAAAAGTGGTCCGCTATGGCCGTAGGCAAATAACTTTTAATGAAATATAATTTTTTCGATGGATTAGACCCTCCTCTACAACATCCACATAGTCGCTTTCGTGGGTATTTCCTGTGAGCCGCAGCGGACCGATTCAAAACCCCCCCCCCCCCTTTACCTTAGTCCCATATATATTACACGTGGAGTATATGGGATGACTTCCTCTGGGAAAAGTGGTCCGCTATGGCCGTAGGCAAATAACTTTTAATGAAATATAATTTTTTCGATGGATTAGACCCTCCTCTACAACATCCACATAGTCGCTTTCGTGGGTATTTCCTGTGAGCCGCAGCGGACCGATTCAAACCCCCCCCCCCCCCTTTACCTTAGTCCCATATATATTACACGTGGAGTATATGGGATGACTTCCTCTGGGAAAAGTGGTCCGCTATGGCCGTAGGCAAATAACTTTTAATGAAATATAATTTTTTCGATGGATTAGACCCTCCTCTACAACATCCACATAGTCGCTTTCGTGGGTATTTCCTGTGAGCCGCAGCGGACCGATTCAAACACCCCCCCCCCCCTTTACCTTAGTCCCATATATATTACACGTGGAGTATATGGGATGACTTCCTCTGGGAAAAGTGGTCCGCTATGGCCGTAGGCAAATAACTTTTAATGAAATATAATTTTTTCGATGGATTAGACCCTCCTCTACAACATCCACATAGTCGCTTTCGTGGGTATTTCCTGTGAGCCGCAGCGGACCGATTCAAAACCCCCCCCCCTTTACCTTAGTCCCATATATATTACACGTGGAGTATATGGGATGACTTCCTCTGGGAAAAGTGGTCCGCTATGGCCGTAGGCAAATAACTTTTAATGAAATATAATTTTTTCGATGGATTAGACCCTCCTCTACAACATCCACATAGTCGCTTTCGTGGGTATTTCCTGTGAGCCGCAGCGGACCGATTCAAACACCCCCCCCCCCTTTACCTTAGTCCCATATATATTACACGTGGAGTATATGGGATGACTTCCTCTGGGAAAAGTGGTCCGCTATGGCCGTAGGCAAATAACTTTTAATGAAATATAATTTTTTCGATGGATTAGACCCTCCTCTACAACATCCACATAGTCGCTTTCGTGGGTATTTCCTGTGAGCCGCAGCGGACCGATTCAAACACCCCCCCCCCCCCCCCTTTACCTTAGTCCCATATATATTACACGTGGAGTATATGGGATGACTTCCTCTGGGAAAGTGGTCCGCTATGGCCGTAGGCAAATAACTTTTAATAAATATAATTTTTCGATGGATTAGACCCTCCTCTACAACATCCACATAGTCGCTTTCGTGGGTATTTCCTGTGAGCCGCAGCGGACCGATTCAAACCCCCCCCCCCCTTTACCTTAGTCCCATATATATTACACGTGGAGTATATGGGATGACTTCCTCTGGGAAAAGTGGTCCGCTATGGCCGTAGGCAAATAACTTTTAATGAAATATAATTTTTTCGATGGATTAGACCCTCCTCTACAACATCCACATAGTCGCTTTCGTGGGTATTTCCTGTGAGCCGCAGCGGACCGATTCAAACACCCCCCCCCCCTTTACCTTAGTCCCATATATATTACACGTGGAGTATATGGGATGACTTCCTCTGGGAAAAGTGGTCCGCTATGGCCGTAGGCAAATAACTTTTAATGAAATATAATTTTTTCGATGGATTAGACCCTCCTCTACAACATCCACATAGTCGCTTTCGTGGGTATTTCCTGTGAGCCGCAGCGGACCGATTCAAACACCCCCCCCCCCTTTACCTTAGTCCCATATATATTACACGTGGAGTATATGGGATGACTTCCTCTGGGAAAAGTGGTCCGCTATGGCCGTAGGCAAATAACTTTTAATGAAATATAATTTTTTCGATGGATTAGACCCTCCTCTACAACATCCACATAGTCGCTTTCGTGGGTATTTCCTGTGAGCCGCAGCGGACCGATTCAAACACCCCCCCCCCCCTTTACCTTAGTCCCATATATATTACACGTGGAGTATATGGGATGACTTCCTCGGGAAAAGTGGTCCGCTATGGCCGTAGGCAAATAACTTTTAATGAAATATAATTTTTTCGATGGATTAGACCCTCCTCTACAACATCCACATAGTCGCTTTCGTGGGTATTTCCTGTGAGCCGCAGCGGACCGATTCAACACAACCCCACCCCCCCCCCCCCCTTTACCTTAGTCCCATATATATTACACGTGGAGTATATGGGATGACTTCCTCTGGGAAAAGTGGTCCGCTATGTCCGTAGGCAAATAACTTTTAATAAATATATTTTTTCGATGGATTAGACCCTCCTCTACAACATCCACATAGTCGCTTTCGTGGGTATTTCCTGTGAGCCGCAGCGGACCGATTCAAACACCCCCCCCCCCCCTGCCTAGTCCCCTATATATAACACGTGAAATATATAGGATGACATTCTCTGGGAATAGTGGTCCGCTGTGGCCGTAGGCAAATAACTTTTAATGAAATATAATTTTTTCGATGAATTAGACCCTCCTCTACAACATCCACATAGTCGCTTTCGTGAGTATTTCCTGTGAGCCGCAGTGGACCGATTTAAACACCCCCCCCCCCCCCCTGCCTAGTCCCCTATATATAACACGTGAAATATATAGGATGACATCCTCCGGGAAAAGTGGTCCGCTGTGGCCGTAGGCAAATAACTTTTAATGAAATATAATTTTTTCGATGGATTAGACCCTCCTCTACAACATCCACATAGTCGCTTTCGTGGGTATTTCCTGTGAGCCCTAGCGGACCGATTCAAACATCCCCCCCTCAATCCCTACCTAATTGCGGTCTAGAATGAAAATAGTGCTTCAAAATTTTTTAAATGATGTTTATTTATAAAAAATGTGCACTGTAATGGTCAACGGTCGAAATCTTTTTGATTTGTCCTTTTGGGTTTTTAAAAGATTATTTTCTGGATTATTTCCCTGAAATCACATATTCCGCACCACTCCTCAAATTGGCTTTCCGGCTGGATTCCGGCCTACTTCCATCCAGTACTGCTCGCATATAACAGCCGAGGCGCAAGCACTAGGCGCGAGGCGCTAGCCGAGAGGCGAGGAACAGACCAATCAGAAAGGTTTTCATGGCTTCGACGGATTCGACGGCGTCGAGAGAAAATCCAAGAGTTCTTATTATCAGTATATTT
>JAPZVO010001971.1:0-12082 GCA_029962745.1 Echinometra lucunter | reverse complement strand
CTGAAAATTTGTTAAAGGAAAATAAGCATTAAAATCCTTAAAATGGCAATGTGATAGAAGATTTAAAGTCAGTTTTCCCCTGCAAATTGGCAACTTTTTGGACTTCTCATCATAACTTCCCTCAATTTATATTCATTTCAGATACATGATGTTTTATAAGAAAAATGTAGCAATAAAATAAGAATGTTGGTGTTGCCAATTTGAAGAATAAAAGCTGATCAAATTAGGCTTTAAACAATTCCTGTCACGAATGGGTTAAGTGCATACTACGTACACCAGAGTAATGGCAACAGCGCCTTGATTTAGTACTGCATCACTGCATTATGCACTGATGTCAATGACAGTGACTGCAGGAAGACAAAAATGGATCGTAGTCCTTTGTTGGAAAAAAAATTGATGTCACTTCATCTATATTTTTATAAGCCTTACCCTTTTTAGCTTACTTTTAAACATGTCATGTGACTTAACCTTAAAATTTGTATTATTAAAGCTATTCTTTACACCAAGATCAAAAAATAGACCATTCAAAACAAAATGTATATTATCCCATAATGGAATTGGGCTCTCAATATTTCCATGCAGAATTTAATTTGACAGAGAATATTTCCAATTCTCCATTCTGACTGACATATAGACCAATTTCACAACGCAAGAGGGAAGCAGACTGTTCGACACAGTTCAACATACTGTGGTGGGCGCTCCAACTTTTATAGTACACAAGTCAATAGCGCGTTATGTACATTCCTTCGATTTTTTGTCTATTTTGACCAGTATATGCAGCTTTTATTTTAATATTTGCGATGAAAAATATCAGGGAAGTTCAGGTCGCAGCTGTGCAGTGCTCAAATGCGACAGAATTAGAGAAAGTGTAAAAACTGGAAGCTAACTGAGTGTGAAATTCACTCGCTTTTGACTCGTGAAGCCTGTTTGTTGAGAAGCCATACTCCCTACACGGGTTTCCTCCGTAAGCAATGTGAGGAATTCGTCGCCAGTGGGTAAAAAACATCAACAGAAAGGACTTCAAAGTCAAGAAACATTATCATTATGTACTTTGGCATAAAATTTAATGCATGAAAACATGACTTTGTAAACTTGGGTAAGATTTAGGGCTCCCGTTTACTACGGCTTCTATGCTGCAATCGAACTTTTACTGACTAAGTTGAAAAACTAAGTTGAAAAACCATCGAAGTACAAAAAGACATGATACCTTCATCCGTCAGATATGACCATTGGTCTTACCCTCATCTACCCATGTATCCATGTTTTATTTTATTGATCTATAATAACGTAAATAGAACAATATCGGGGCATATCTCATAGCTTACATTCATTTTGTACACAGAGCCAATTGCTGTCAGCGAGCTTGCCCACAGCAGCAATGGCGTCGCCAATAGAGGGCCAAATACATAAACCGGAGGTGAAATTGGTCTATATATATATATGAAGAGTTTGGTTCACACAGGGGGCTGTTTGAACAGTGATATACCTGTACTTATTAATAAAGGTATTGGTAATTTTCAAAAGCTCAGTGATATATTTTTTTTTCATTTTCCATCACAAATGTATTGTAGAACCATACATGTACCTGTCTGGTGACCATATTCATTTAGATCATAATTTTCTTAATATTTGTTTTGCTTGGTTATTTTACAGTGATGTATGCAATAGTGGAGTTTTTAGAAGAGGAGAACGGTTGAAGCAGTTCCAAGGGGTTGGGTACATAGCGCTGATAGCAGGATCCTTGGTGTAGTGAGGACCAAACATGTTGCTACTACTGGCCGCCAAGCAGTATCAAGCAGAGCAGGTTGGTGAGAATGGTTATTAACTGTCACGAGCCAGATGCCTCATGGGATGTATATGACGTTCGAGTTTTGGCCTATGCAGGTAATGCAGCTTTTTAAATGATGTAGATTTTGTTTTGTTAACAACGGGAAGATTCAGCTTTATTCCATATGTTTCAAGAATGAGATAACTGTAATTTTTATCTGGTGTTTGAAATATTTTTAACAATATCTAAATATACACTGTACATGTAATCTGTAAACCACCGCTAATTATAGTATGTTCAATCTTGCCACCCAGGCTTATGATAATTAACCACATCAAAATGAACCCAAAAGAATTAAATGTGTCTTTTTATATCCTGTGTTAATTCAGCCCAAGTAATAAAATGCATGTACATGATTTAGAAAATCTGTGGTGTTTTAATTTGTTTTGTTGATTATCCATAGCCACAATCTCTTGAGGTGGAAGATTTTTAGCTACCGTGTAGTCTCTTAGGAAGTTTCAATTTATCAATTTCCATCAGTTTATTTATATTTGTCTGAATGTATTCAATGAACTTTACTTGATTATATTGCTATTGTTATGCTGTCAGAAATTTTTATTACAAGATTTATATTATTTATATTTTGTTGAAGAGTTAGATAAAAGTTGAATTAAATTGAATTGTCTTGGCATATAATTTTAAGGAACTTTCAGTGTGCATTACTGCATTCATGGTATTACCTCAATGCTTGTGCTCTTTTAACCAAACGTCATGTATTGTCACCTGTGATTGGTATTTATCTCAATATGAGTTCATCCAGAGGAAGCAGAAGTATATTTTGTAAACTTTTAATTTTAACTTGATATGTTTAGACACCTATGATTCTGCAAGGGAGAAAGTTAGGAGGTCAGAAACCACTTCAGATTTAAGTACGGAGGTTGAGGAAAATTACGGCAGACAAAAAAGGAAGAAAAGGTAAGCCATAAGGATACAGCTTTTATCTAAATTGAATCAACATCAATTACGCAGTATGAAGAACCAGCACGTACATTATGCATAATCAAGATATAGGCGGCAGCTTTGATCATGGATACCATAACCACTCAACGTGAATGTTTACCACTAACAGGATTTCACAAATCACATGATATATGCATAGCTCAGATGTCGATTCAATTGTAGACAGTTTACATAGGTTGATCTGGGATCAGGTTGTATTGATACTGCACAAGCTTGCATTTCTTAAAGCGACTTTTTTTTTTTCCAGAGACTCGCCTTACTCAAAGAGGCGCTGTATATTGGACATCAGAATCAGATTTCTTCCTCCATGAGTACAGCCTAGCGTGTGTCAAAAGAGAACCTTTATAACCTGTCTATAGTCTCAATGGGTTTGTAATATTGTCATTCAAATCTGTTGAATTACAAACCATTACTAGATCAATGTTTATCTTGTATAAAATAACTTGAGATCCACTTTGTGGACAATCAACAAAGTAATTTCGACCAATTCAAGCATACATTACTTAAGGGCCATGTATAAGTATGTTAATTCCCTTGATAATCTTCTCTTTCAGACCTGAACATGCAATTTGAAAAACGCAAAACTCAAAAGTATTGAGAAAAAGTCTTGACTGTAATATTCATTTTCAGGAAGAACATATTCCTCAGTGATAGTGAAGCTGATGATGAAGAGGACATGTCGCTAGATGCTCCACCATCACCACCACCATCATTGGTTCACCAATCTTCACCAGCCAGTGCAGCTGATTCAGCAGTATGTAGAGACAAAGGAAAGTCCCTCAAAAGAGCTATGCCTTCAGGTGCAGCATTGCCGGCATCCGTCAGGGTAGGTGCAGGAATGCAGTCATCGTCATCTGTCAGGGCAAATGCAGCAGTGCCGTCAGCGTCGTTTGTAAGGGCAGGTGCAAGAGTACCATCATCATCAAGGGCTAGTGCAGGAGTACCATCGTCATCTGTAAGGGCAGGTGCAGGAGTGCCATCATCATCAAGGGCAAATGCAGGAGTGCCATCGTCGTCTGTAAGGGCAGGTGCAGGAGTGCCATCATCATCAAGGGTAAATACAGGAGTGCCATCGTCATCTGTAAGGGCAGGTGCAGGAGTGCCATCATCGGTCAGTGCAAATGCAGCAGTAGAACCCAGGGGTGATCAAGTTGCTGAAACAGGCAAGTTCTCATTCTCAATAACCAAATCTTTAATTGTACTTTTGCAAACCATGCAAGTGTGGTTTAATTCCATTGGAAGGGAATGACATTCAAAAACCAGAAGGGACACATAAGATAGCCCATAGTATCAACTATAAGATATGAAGCTGGGTGAAAATGAACCAGAGATGACCAAAATATTGCTCAAAGAACATTATCATGTAGATTCACAAGTAGAAAGAAATCTCCTTCCGTAGACAAAACACACAAGTATGGAAAATTCTGACGTTGCCTTTAATGAAAATTTCAGTATGATGACATCAAAATGGAAAATGGAGGCTATACCTACAATAGAGTATTGTCTCGGCTACAACATATTGAAAGCTGGGAGAAAATCAACAATAGGTGAGATAATGTAGCCTCAAATGAATACAGAAATATGACATCACAATTTAAAAATTGAATTATTGAGTTTGGATGCCAATATGATGTCACAACATCAGAGAAGCAAAAATTTGTCATGCGTTCATATCTTCAGGTCATAAGCGTTCAGAATATGTAAAAAAGATTGGGGGGTTCTCATGCATTCCATCTTCCAAGGAGCTATGCGGATTATGAATAGGCATGTTTTTGTGTGTTTTTGCGTTATTTGCCCCTTAGACGCACACACAGATTTGGCACGTGGCTGTGACAGTATGGTAGGTTGACATTTATTCTAAATTGTTGGAAATTGTCAAGAGTACTGGCCCCATAATCTCCGTCTCGTTTAACTCCCATCTACTTTATTCTTGGGTGAAGTTTTTATTTTTGCAAATGGACATGAAATTGCAAAAATAAACATTTACATAGAGTTGTTGATGTAGAAAATGCAAAATTGTAATTTTCTCACACATTTGAAAATAGCTATATGACACAAATATCTTCTCATAAAAATATTTACTTATAAATACAATAGTCCAGTTGTGAGAATCAATTTCAATCTGTATTGTACAGAATGAAAAATCAATCGAGCTTGATTCTTGCGAACCCAAGACAAATCGCACCCCTGCTTCCTCAAGATGAATGTTATGTTCCACTCCAAATTAATGAAAGTAAGATTCCAGGGTCAAAATAAGCAAGTCACAAGTGTTGTTGCAGGTACCTTAATTTTTATTGAAATACTGACATACTGATACATATTCCTTAGAATTGGTTTTGATAATACATGGTATCTTTTACTTTGTCTTTACAGGAAATCCTTTGAAGAGAAAACTTCTCACACTTCTTGAAGACATAAAGGAGACAGTACAGAACAATGCAAACATGTTGAATACATTGCTACGGAAGGACAGATCAGGTGAAGAGCGCAATTTCCAGTATGATCTGCCAGATGACATCGGCCTACCCTTGAAAACCAAACAAACATGATGGATCTCGATAAAAAAATCTCAACAGACATCACTGCAAGAAAAGCAGTGGTGAGTTGATCATAAGACTGCCTGATTTAACACTTAACTACACAAAGGGAGGAGGTTCGATGGGACCTAACTTTTGTTTTTGTGGAATTAATCATTAACAAAGGAAGTTTATTCACTCTTTTTTTATTTTTGGTAGTTGGCAATCTTGATAAGACAATTTGTATGATATTAAACACTAAAAATTCCACCAAGTTTTCTAATTAGCTTGGGTCCTTAGGACCCCCCCCCCCCCCCCCCCCCCCCCGTATGCTCTAATGGAAGTTTCAATGAAAGGAAAACATGATAGGGTAACTAATGTTGCAAACAAAGTAATGAAATAGTAAAGAGTAATTTGAAAGTAAAGTAGGCAATTTGTACCATAATAATTCAATTGTAAAGCCACCGAGGTGGAGTAAGACTGAGGGATCTTTAGCGCCATCTGTTTGTCCATCCATGATGCTTAAGAAACTTGAAACTTGTAACCAAACTTGGGTGTTAGATATTCTGTAGGGACCTCAATTTAATGTGGGGTTCAAAGTTCATGCATGTAGGTCAAAGGTCAAATGAGTCTTGTAAGTTACCTGCAAGTTTATACTGGGGTTGGTAACTTTCATACCATAAGCCCATTTGTAATTCAACTTAGATGGTAGATGGCATACAGGGACCTCAATGTTATTGTGGTCAAAGGTCATGTATGTGTCAATGGTCATTTGAGGTCAAATGTTACAACGATTGCACACAATCTTGGCAAGACACATCATGGCTATTGCCTTGTTTACCAATTGTGAGCTAAATTGGTACCTTGGGTCATTTACATTTAGTGTGTCATATTAACTGTATTTTATATTCATTACATGTATACACAGATTTCATCACTGGCTGCTGTTGGAGGACGAAATGTTGAAAACGCAGTAAAGCGAACAATGAAGGAACTGCTGACCACCCAGGTAGCACTTGCAACAAACATGACCGGCAGGAATGACAAGATGCCTTTTGAGAACACAACCTTATTGGAATGTGTAGTTAGTGAGTATTATGCAAACATGAACTTATCACTAGGTGTCGACACTGCTGGTTACCTGGGGATGGCTGGGACTTGCATTGAGTTTCATTTTAGAATGTTGCAGCACCCATCCAAGTCCTGGCCAATACTGTTGTGTGAAAATTCCCAGTCAAGTCCTCGCCCTTTATGATGGGGCATTGCTATAGTGCAATATGTGAGCTACTCCCTGCACCAAAGTCTGGCCTTCTGGCTAGTGTGAACATCTCCAACAAACCCTGGTACACACCTGTTTTGATCAGTAGTTTATATGGCCATTTATTCTATCTGTAACAGGTGCATCTGGGGGATTATATATGGACTAAACCACCCCATATGGAGAAGGTAAAATTCTCCAGATGCACATGTTGCAGATAGAATAAATGGCCATCACAAGACAGGTGTGGGAATATTCCTGAGTGACCTGGGCTTGAAAAATGATAATCCCTGGCTAACTTACATGCAAGTCACAGCCTTCTCCGCCTCTCTGAATACTCAGGCACTGAGACATCAATCGATAGTGCAATATGTGCATGGTTGATTAAACAAATTTTTCATGATGTACATTGATAGGAGGATCATAATCTGTGGAACAGCATAATAAAATAAAATAAAAGATCTATACTTGCAATGAAAAACCAGAATAATTAATTTTGTGTAAAAAATTAAATGACATTCACAATTACATATTGACACTTGTTTCAAACCACTCCACTCCACGTTTGATCATTGTTATCTAAAAACTAAAAACATCTAAATAATAAAATTTTTAAATTTTCAGGGGTTTTTTCTTCAGGGGTCAACTTCATCCTCTGGCTGAGCGCTTATATTTACTAATTTATTCTTATCCACGTTTATTTACTCTTAATTGCACTTAATTACATGTACAAAAGCCATGGTTTCAAGTGGTTTATAGTAAACCACCTTCATGAATTCAGGTGAATAAGTCTGTAAAATTCACCTTGTGATCATGATAGCACACCAAGATGTGGGCCTCCAAAGTTTTGTTTCTTTGCAGGAGACTCAAGAGGGCAAAAACTTTGTGATTTTTTTGTTTTATCCAGCTGAGGACATTGAACATGCTATTACTGTAACAGTGCATTATTGTCAATTTTCATTTGTATTATGACACTCTTTATACCAGGAGCCAAAGGGGGTCAACCTAGTGAAAAAAGTAACTTTGTGTTCATAGCAATGATCTATGGACAAAACTATGCTAGAAAAAAAATTGTCAGCCATGCAAAAATTGGTGGGGTGACCAGCATGCAGGGCCTTCCAAAGAGGGCCAAACATGATGGTTCCTGATACCCTTGGCTTTTGTTCATCGTCACATGACTGCTCTTTCAAAGCTAAGACAAAACTGATGTGATGACAAGCTGTTAAATGTAGATTTATTGCTGCACTCAAGCATGAAGATTGCTAAAATGAATGTCTGCCATGAACAATTCTTGATAGCTTGTCACACCATCAGCTTTGCCTTTGTTTTTAAAGCAAGAGTAGTCATTTGATGTTGAACAAAAGCCGAGTGTATCAGCTGTCGTTTTCAGCCCTGTTTGGAGGGCCCTCCTGGCTGCTCTCGGCCTCACCACTTTTTGCATGGCAGATGATTATTTTCTAGCACTGTTTTTCCCTTAGATCATTGCTCTGTATACATTAAAAAGTTACCTTTTTTGCTAGGTGGACTCTGTCCGGCTCCCGCTCTAATTGGCTCTTAGAAGTTTAATCTATCCGTACTCTCCACACAGGTGCTGTGAAGAGCAATATGAAAGCTGATAGAGAAGAAATAGAGAAGTTGGTGAAGAAGTGGCTCTCGGGGGCAAGGGACAGAGATGGGGGGAGGCGGAAGCGAGGAGCCAAAACTCCCGTTGGGAATACTGGAGCCACTGGATATGCTACTGAAAAAGACATACCAGCAGAGAACGCTGAAATAGTACCAGCAGAGAACACTGAAATAGTGCCAGATGACAGTGAAATGTCAACATCAGAGGATTAGGTTTCCCACACTCCCTTTAAGTTAAATAGAAAGCATTTTGATATTGCAGTGTAAATGAATGCAAAATTGAAATTTTGGAATAATCTAATTTTTCAAGTAATGATTTCTAATACATGGGTAGCATGTGCACCTTGCAAATGGATATACGATCTCCTTGTGCCATGATCTTTGCTAAAGATTTTGTCCCACTATGTCACATTTCAATTTTTGCATTTTGTGTTCTGGACGCATTCTCTCACATCAGGACAAGATAAAATGATTTAGCTATCCTTGACTTTTGCAAAAGGACCCTTAAAGTCCGTAAAAACTGTATCTAATCAAAAATTATTGTTCAGTGTTTTTGAGACAATTTTATAGGGTTACTGTTTCTAGTTAACAGTTAAAATTAGGCCTGCGTGGAAACAGGTCCCCGACCTTGTCTGTAGGTTTTATATTTTGGTTCATAAAAATGCATCAAATTTCTATAGATGTAGACCCACTCTGATTGAAATTTAAGCAAAATATGTGAGATTATAAAGCAACATCCCAAGGTAAAACAGTTTACTCTTGATGTGATGCTGTGATACGCTGCACCATATATGTTGTAGAATTATGGTTTGTTAAAGTTGTAGGTTCTCGTACTACATGTTGATATCTGGAGCACATATGAAAGGTGATTTATGTAAATATTTTGGTTCATGAAGCATGCTTGAAAATTTTAAAGATGTATGCTTACCTCTGATTACAGTTTAAGCAAAATTTGTGAGATGACAGCATCACCCCCAAGTAAAATAGTTTACTCTAATGTGATTTTGTGGTAGGCTGCACCATGTTGAAGAATTGTTATGGTTCATTGTAGGTTCTTGTACTACATGTTGATATCTGGGTCCCACTTCATAGAAGTTGCTATGATAGCACATCTCTGCTGTAGTGGTTATTACTATGACAACGGAGAGAATCTTGCTTCCTCATTAGCTATTACAAGGAGAGTTGCCATTACAGCAGAGGTTTGCTGTCATAGCAACTTTTATGAAATGGGGGCCCTGGGACCTCATTAAAGAGGATTTTAATATGTAAATATTTTGGTTCATGAAACATATGCTTGAAAATTTTTAAGATGTATGCTTACCTCTGATTCCAGTTTAAGCAAATTTGTGAGATACAGTATCACCCCCAGGTAAAACGGTTAGTTTACTCTGATATGATTCTGTAGTACGCTGCACAGTGTTGAAGAATTGTTCTGGTTCATTAAACTTGTAGGTTCTTGTACTACATGTTGATATCTGGAGCCTCATTAAAGAGGGGTTTTTTGTGAAAAAATATTTTGATTCATGAAACATGCTTAAAAATTAAGGTGTATGCTTACCTCTGATTCAAATTTAAGCAAAATTTGTTAGATTACAACATCACCTCCAGGAAGAACAGTTAGTTTACTCTGATGTGATTCTATGGTACGCTGCACCATATGTTGTACAATTATGGTTCGTTAAAGCTGTAGGTTCTCGTACTACATGTTGATATTATCTGGAGCCCATATTAAAGATCACTTTATGTAAATATTTTGGTTCATGAAACGTTACAATTTTAAAGATGTACGCTAATAGCTCTGATTCAAACTCAAGCAAACTTTTTAATTGAATTGAATTGACAGCATCACCCTCAAGTAAAATGGTTTACTCTGACGTGATCCTGTGGTATGCTGCACCATGTTGAAAAATTATTATGGTTCATCAAACTTGTGGGTCCTTGTACTACATGTTGAAATCTGGAGACATACATGTATAATTTAAGATTGTAAAAAAAAAAAAGTTTTTTCTTAATAGGATAAATCTGTGCTGTAGGCTCCTTCTAGACAAACACACTTTTAATCATAATCTTTTCTGTTTAGGAATCAACTTCCTGTTTCAAAAAGCATACAATTGTATGCTGAAATTCAAACCAAGCACAGCAAGTAAAACTGGTTGCTGGTATATCACATCCTATTGATTTATACATGCTGCTCTTTATCACCTTTAAATATTAAACCCACCAGTGATTATTCACTATTTCTTGATTTGTAACCGGTAACTGATGCTTGAATAAATATAAACACTTCATTGAAGTAAGATAAAGAAAATAATCTGGTTATTCATTTCTTTCTCCAGGTTGTAGTCCATATCTTTCCAGGACTTTCTTAAACTTAAAGGGACATTCCAGACAATTTTTTTCACATCAAGTAGTACATAAATCAATAGTGCCATGTACAGATTTGTGTAATTAATGGTGGTCCTTGAGCAGAAAGCCAATACATGTACTCTGAAAAACCTAAATCATATAATATGCTGGCAAGGATGATGATGAAATAGGAGGTTCACAAATTCCAGGAATGTAGCAATGTAATTCCATAATTACAATACCAATTGCTTCACAAGTTCAAGTGTGTAGAATTTATGCATGCCTTCTTTTGTTCTCCTATCTTGAGCACCTAATCTAGCATTCTAATGTGAGCCTGCTATTTCATCATACTTGTTCATTGTAATTTGTTATGAAATATCAAAATGCTTCATATTCCTCATTCCAATCACTATAAATTATGAAACTCTGTACCCAGTATAACCAATTTATAAATTTTCAGATGAAAGAGTCTGAATCTTGTCTGGAGGTCTCCTTTAAGCAATGGAAGTAAAACATATTAAACATACTTTTGTGATATGATACTGTGTCAACTAATTACTAAAGCAAGCTGTAAGTTAGCCAATTTTAGGGAGTCTTTTCAAGGTGTCGATTTATTAAGTAGTTTTTTCTTGTTTATTTGTTTGATTGGAGATTCCATTCATAAAAATTCCAAAAGGAAATTCTCCGTAATTTCTCTCCTTTAGTTTTGTGGTAGCCTAACACATTCATTGGCAAAGTGCATGTTAGAATATATGTAGCTATTGCTGGGTCAACAAACTCAACATACAGTACATACTCGTGCTACTTTGACATGAACGACGACAGCGCATGATTGTAACAAAACATTTTGGAACATAATACTGAATGTACATGTAGATGCATGAGCCAAGACCTGAACCAGTACCATTGTTTTAATGGTAAGGGCTAAAATGGGTTGTACTAAATGATGGTAATTGTGAGAACCATCAAAGTGAATTTATTATTCATTGATGGTTCTCACAATTACCTCAAAGGACAGCCCATTTTAGCCCTAACACATCCAGAGATCGAGGTCAGCAGTGAAATTTGAATCTGCCCATCTTGAGCCCATGAAAGCCCCATACATGGGCCCCACATAAGCCCCACATAGGCCCCACGTAGGACCAATACATGTACAACTTGGGCAAACCCATTACAACCCCACAGTGATAAATCTATGAGGGCACCGATATGGTACCCATGTAATGCCCATCAGCAACCCACTGGGCAAGCCCACTTGGGCCCAATGAAGGCCCCATGGACAAACCATGAGTGGGCCCCACATGGGGCCAACAAAGTTGCCCATATTACCCTCATGGGGCCCTCATAGTTTGCCCACTTCAACCCTTATTTTACCCAGATGGGCCCCAGCTGGAAATGTTGGCTGGGTAAAATGTTTCTTCATCCTTGAGAAGCTGGCAAGAGATGCAGAGTATTTTATAGTATCTGGGAGCTTAGTCTATGGGCCCTGTATGGTCCCAATTGTATCGGATGTTGCTTTGGAAGGGTTAAGGTCCTGTGTTTGGGTATATG
>JAPZVO010001970.1:0-12084 GCA_029962745.1 Echinometra lucunter | reverse complement strand
TTTGATGGGGTAGGTGACATACACGAGTTCGTGGCTGCCATGGAAGATGCCTTCACACACTATAACGTCCCAGCGGCTCAACAAGCCACCTTCCTCTTAGACCGTCTTCGAGGAGGACCGAAGGATGAGGTCAAGGCTATCATTAAAGGGGATGGTAGTATTGGTGAAATTGTTGACTTCCTAAAGTCATCATATGCGGAGGTTATTCCAGTAGGAGAACTGCATCGTCGATTTCTGGAGCGGAGGCAGGGTACGAGAGAGTCTGTTCGAGAATATGCTGTAGACTTAGAAAGAAAATTCCTAAGTTTGACGTCACGAAGCCCTTATTTGTACGCCAAACCTGACGCTTTACTTTCGGAGCAGTTCATTGAGGGTCTTGAGGACACTTTCTTGCGGAACACGTTAAGAGATTTGTATGAGGTGAAAGAGGAGATGACTTTTCGAAATTTACGAGAACTAGCAATAAAACGTGAACGCAGAGAGGAAGCACGGTTGAGATGATCAGCTACCTTTAGCCCAGCTCATGTATTTTCGATGAAAGGACAGCCCTCATCCATGGACAATGAGGTCCTCAAAGCAGTAAGGGCTATGACTGATGAGGTAATAGGGGCTGTAAGAGAGATGATGCGACTTAACCGCTCTCGGGATGGTTCGCAGGGAAAACCAGCCCCTCCTGGGTCTTCGCAGAGGGGGCCTTGCTTTAACTGCGGAGCATTTGGGCATTTTGCAAGAGAGTGTCCCCAGGAGAAACGCAGGAGTGGAACCGGTGCAGTATATAATGCGGGTGCTCCACCGAGGAGGAATGAAGGACACCCATGTCCACCCGATGATTACAGAGAAGAACGTCCCTTTTATCCAGCAGGACCTTTTGTGCCTGGGCCGTATATGTTAGAAAGTCAGTACCCCAGTTACCCAAGTGCATGGATAACCCCCGCCCCCCAGATGCCACTTAGGACTGACCGTATGGAAGGGCAGTTACCGAGACCCTTAGAGAGAGGAACCCCCGAAGGGCCATCCTTCAGCCCTGGCCCCAACTATGCAGCAGGAGGGGTGCAAAATGGTAGACCCCGAAGGCAAGAGCAAAACACAGTGATCGGAAATGTTTCCGAGGTGAGTGCAGTGACAGCAGATGGTGAGGATGGAGGGTTCCTGTCTCGGGCTGTTGGAGAGTGCTATTCGGTAGATGTGAAGTTTGGTACCGTTCAGGTTCCCTGTCTTCTAGACCCAGGATCACAAGTAACAACTGTAGGAGAATCTTTCTTCAATCAACACCTCAGACCAGTAGGCTATAAGATGGAAGACATACCCTCTTCGTTTACACTGGTCTCTGCTGGTGGGCAAGCCATTCTTTATGTTGGATGTTTCACTACTGATGTGAGCGCCCTTGGACATTGCATTTCTTCGAGAGTAGTGTTAGTGCTAGGAGAAGGTGAGGCCAAGCGGAGGGGACAGAACTTGATGGGAATACTGGGGATGAATGTTCTCGAAGAATGCTGGCAACAATTGGTAAAGGGCGAAAACAATAATTTCCTAACAAGGATGCCATGGCCGACCCCTGATCCAGCTTGGCAAAAGGCCCTTCAGGCAGTCGATGATCAGATGCAATGGGCTCAGAAAGAAGGTGCCATTGGTAAGGCATATGTGAAGCCGGACTCATGTGTCGTGATATCAGCTCGTCAAGCAGTAGTACTCGAAGTTCAGAGTCAAGCAGGGCCCAGGCGAGAACCATTTGAAGTTATCCTAGAACCTGAACGATGTGATTCCATGCCCTCTGGTTTGACAGTCCAGTCCTGTATTGTCCGTGTGGAAGAAGGGAAATTTCCAGTGATAGTGTGTAATGACAATCAGGAAGACATAGTGATCCCCAAGAAGCTCCAGATTGGCACTCTGTATAATGCCACTGTAGTTGGAGGGCCAGTTACAGATCCAGCCGAGGTAATTGGAAAGTCAGACACAGATCCAGCCAAAGGGATTGAACCCAATGCAGTACCCGTAGATGTTGACTGGTCCTCCCTCGATACAGAACAACACAGGGCACTGGAAGATCTCCTGGACAAACACCGTGATGTGTTCTCTACCCATGATCAGGATTTTGGTTTTACGAGCAAGGTAACACATCGGATTGAAACGGGGGATGCCACCCCCTTCAAAGAAAGACACAGGCCCCTTCCTCCTACCCAGTACCAAGCTGTACGAGATCATATCCAGAACCTGATCCATAAGGGAGTTGTTCGGGAGAGCCAGAGTCCATGGGCATCACCTGTAGTAATAGTCAAAAAGAAGGACTCAAGCATCAGATTATGTGTAGACTATCGACACTTGAACTGTCTTACACGCCTGGACTCTTTTCCACTTCCCAGAATAGAGGAATCGCTGCAGGCCTTAGGGGGAGCGAAGTTCTTCACAGTACTAGATCTGACTAGTGGCTATTATCAAGTAGCCATGCATCCAGAGGATGTTGAGAAAACTGCATTTTCTGTGCCCTTTGGACACTATGAGTATACACGACTTCCATTTGGGCTGACAAACGCCCCTGCGACTTTCCAGAGGCTTATGCAGAGGTGTCTTGGGGATATGTGCTACTCAAGTGTACTAATATACCTAGATGACATAATTGTATTCTCTCATGACTTTGATACCCACCTACAGAAGCTTGATGAGGTATTCTCTAGACTGAAGGGTTACGGATTGAAACTGAAACCTTCAAAATGCCACATCCTTCAGAAAGAAGTTCAGTACCTTGGGCATAGAGTCTCAGGAGCGGGAGTAGCTGTGGATCCAGAGAAGGTTTCCACTATCCAGGAATGGCGGGAACCAGAGACTGTCAAAGAGGTGAGAAGCTTCCTAGGGTTCACTGGTTTCTTCAGGAGATTTGTTGAAGGATATGCCTCCATTGCCGCCCCCCTGTTCAAGCTCCTCAAGGCTGATCAAGACAAAAAGGAGAAGGGCAAGAAGAAAGTAGTTCCCGGTTCCAGGAAGGTGACACTAAATGAAGAGGCTAGAGTAGCATTTCATCGGCTGATTGGGTGTCTAACAAGTGCACCTATTCTAGCATATGCAGATTTCCAGAAACCCTTCCGAGTTGAGACTGATGCTTCTGCAACAGGACTTGGCGCTATACTCACTCAGTCGGATGAGAAAGGTAACCAATGTGTGATTGCCTATGCCTCTAGGACACTACGGGCGGCGGAGCGGAATGGGCGGTACAGCGCCTTTAAACTTGAGCTCCTTGCGATAAAGTGGGCTGTAACAGAGGCGTTCCGAGACTACCTCCTGGGTCAAAAGTGTACTATTGTGACTGATCATCAACCGCTCATGTTCCTAGATAAAGCCAACTTGGGAAGTACTGAACTGAGATGGGTACAGAGATTGAGCTCCTTTGAGTATCAAATTCAATACCGACCTGGGAAACACAACCAAGCTCCGGATGTGTTATCTCGCCGTGACGATCCTACTGCTGAACAAGGCCCAGATGTCGTTGCTAGCAGTACTATACAGGCCACATATGATCTGCACTCTCCCGGAGCTGAGATTCCCGTTGCCCTAAGTAATCGGATTGATACATGCCGCCTTGGTGGGACAAGTTGCCTACCAGGATATACAGACCAGATGTTGAGAAGGTACCAGGAAAGTGACTACGACGTGAGGCAAGTTAGGGAGTTTGTTGTTAGAGGTACAAGACCAACGCGTGAAGAGAGAGGTCGCTGTTCCACGTCAGCACTGTGCCTCCTTCGGAGTTGGAAGAGGCTCAGCCTACAAAATGAAGTTCTTGTTCGCAAAATCCACTGTACAAGAGATGGGAAGGAGTGTTTACAGGTAGTCATACCAAAAGATCTACAAGAGGAAGTCCTTACCAGATTTCACGACGAGGCAGGGCATTTTGGACCCAGACGAGTCTATAAACTGCGGGTAGATAGGTACTTTTGGCATGGCATGGAGGGGGCTGTTAAGAACTGGTGCTCGAAGTGTAGACGCTGTGCCACCAGCAAACCACCTGTCCGCCAGCCTCAGCCTCACTTCTCATCAATTGAGGCCACTGCCCCGATGGAAGTTATTGCTATGGATTTCACTGTACTGGAAGCATCAGATGATGGGTATGAGAACTTACTAGTCTTCACTGATGTTTTCACCAAGTATGCCTGGGCTATACCAACACATGACCAACGTGCTTCAACTGTAGCCAAAGCACTGGTAGAACATGTTATTACTCCTTATGGATGTCCATTGAGGATTCATTCAGACCAAGGCCAGTGCTTCGAAGCGAAACTCATTGCTGAACTTTGTGAGATATATGGGGTACGACATAGTCACACCACCCCATACCACCCCGCTGGGAATGGGCAGTGTGAACGCCTAAACCGAACTCTACATAACATGCTGGCCTCCCTCCCAGATAGAAAGAAGTGTAAGTGGACTTATTACCTCCCTGCCCTAGTGTTTGCCTACAATAATACTGTTCATTCTAGTACGGGTGTCGAGCCATTCTTTTTGATGTTTGGAAGGAATAAGATTCCCACAAAGTTTCGTTCAAAGCGGGGAAGGCCGTCGAAGAGGCAGGAAGGGTGTCAAGTCATATATCTTAGAACACCAGTCACAATTGCGAATGGCCAGAGACATTGCATCGAGAAATGCCAAGACCGCGGTGGAGGCTCGTAAGGCACTTCAAGCCCGGAAAGTGTTTGAAAAGCCTCTTGGAGTGGGCCAGTATGTTCTAGTCCGACGGCATGGGTTTAGAGGCAGGTCAAAGATAGCTGACTACTGGGAGGAAGAACCTTATATGGTGGTCAAACAGCCCTTTCAGGATCGCCCTGTCTACATAGTGAGAAGCCATTTGGGCAAGGAGAAGGTCCTTCATAGGACCCAATTGAAGCACTGCCCCTGGTTACCGGAGGGAGATCCCAACCCTAATGAACAATTGACTGAGGACGAAACTGAATCAGACGCCCAAACCCAGGTCGGTTATGTCCTACGCTACCGACAGCATCCAGTTCTGACCGAATCTCCCAGGAGTCACTCAGCAGACACTAATAGCTCTGGGAATTCCTCCCCTGAACCTCCAGACGATGTAGCTGAGAATGCATGTGAGTCTGAACAGAATCTATCACATGCCACCTGCCCTACTGAAGATGCGAATGAGCCGGAAAATGTTCCAGTAGAGGAAGAGGCTCCCGATCCTAGTAACAACACAGCAGGGATAGCTCTCTCAAGCCGGCGCTATCACCATGCAGTCAGGTTAGTCTGCATTCCTGGACACTTACCTAGAAGGCCTTGATTACAGTAGCCTAATACATAAGAGCAAGGAGTACCTAACTGGTTAGAGTTGAATACAATGAATGTTTGTCCTAAATACCCCTTTCACGCAACGTCCAACGGTGAACCACTGTTCACCGTCGCTGAATTCAACGGTGGCTACTTGATCTCTGTGACGACTTCTTCTGCGTAATCTGATCGCAGCTGAAAAAGAGCTATAGTGTTGTCTAGGAAAGGCCTACCACGTGGAAGGAAATGGTCCGTATCAGAAATATTTTTGTGTATTTCAATATAATGTCTAGGTCACTGAGAGGCCCGATTTTCATGCTTTAAACATTATCCTGGTATACAAATCCTGGTTGGCAAACTTGAAGTTAAAAAGAGGACATACTTTTTGAATATATAGACCTTTTTTTCATAATCTCTTCAGTCAAGGCTCTAGTGGTGAGTCTTATCAGTTCAATAGCATGCTCAAGGACGTTGAAGGATTGAGGCACCTGATAGAAATCAGTCGCCAGTGCTGAACGTGTCTGAATCTCAATGCGTCAAATCCGAGTTAGGGAGCTTAAACTCGCATGCTCTCCAACGGAACAAAATCATCATGGGTATTTTGCTCCTCCTACTTTTTCCCTTATTTTTTCGAGCCTGTTTTTTTACGCTTCGAGAAATAGTTTTATCAAGGCAATATTACTGATACCTCCTACATGTAGATATGAACATCATCCAGAAACAAGCCGCAATATTTACAGTTTCTGCAGTGAGGCATCCATGGACGCCTCGCGCATAACTTCATATTTCTACTGCTTACATTGGCTACTCGTCCACAGAGACGCCAAGTCAACGACCATCAATGCGTGGGATTTTAGGCAGGGAACCCGGAGATCGCCAGGCATTGTGTATAATACATATGGGGATAGGCTGTGATGTAGGCATGAGAGAGAGATTTTTAGGGACGAGCAAAAGCCCCCAATGCGGCAGTTCCACGCCTAATAATGCGTGAGACTTGACATGTCTCTGTCCATGTTCTACAGCTTCCTTTACCTTGTTCAAAATGACAAGACATTTTCCACTAATGAACGGGACGTGGTAAAGAAACTGCCTCTTGATATTGAAAAATCGGATAAGGATGATTGCCATGTAGAACTTACCCAAAACAGTAACCGTCATTGTACAGCTTGCCGAATTTCCAGCATCATCCGTTGCTGTGAACTCCACTGTTGTCTGTCCGACACTATAAGTTTGGTCAGATGGGGCATTGCTAGATATGAAAACATCATTATCAGCATTGTCCGTCGCAGTAGCGTCTGGCACTGCGACATTAGATGTGTTTGACACAATATCGTCAGGACAAGTTATTTCTGGATCTTGTGTGTCTGTAAAATTGAATTTTTCAAATAAGTGAGGGCACACATCATTTGGATCACTCCACCGTATTGTATGCTTTGGTACTGGGATAAAGAACTTTTCTTCCATTCAAGAGAGTGGACACATGATTTTCTTTAGTGTTCAGAATAACAAATGTACTTCAAAATCAGGAAAACTTCTATTTTACTTGTCTTCGCTCAAGACAGTAGACACACGTTTGGTCTTCAAAATTTTCAAGCTCTTTTGTAAATTTACAACTGAATGTACTCTTAAACGGAGAAAAATCAATATTCTACGAGCATCCATTAAAATTAAGTTTTGAGTGGCATGCTTGGATTGGCATATTCTTTTAACCAGTTCATGTTACCCACGGATAAGTAAAAAACAAAAAGGGTGCAAATGCATTCCCCTTTAAAATAACTGGTAGTTTGTTCAGTTCCAACTGAAAATTGGGGCATGCCGAAACCGTGCGTTAGAGCACTGTCTCATTGACTTTCGGTTTGGGGGTCCCCTGGAGATGGTTATTTTTCAGCTAATCCTTCAGTTATGACAAGGCCTTGGACCAGTAATCCTAGTAACAACACAGCCGGGATAGCTCTCTCGAGCTGGTGCTATCACCATGCAGTCAGGTTAGTCTGCATTCTTGGACACTTACCTTGAAGGCCTTGATTACAGTAGCCTAATACATAAGAGCAAGGAGTACCTAACTGGTTAGACTTGAATACAATGAATGTTCATCCTTAATACCCCTTTTACGCAAAGTCCAACGGTGAACCACCGTTCACCCTCGCTGAATTCAACGGTGGCTACTCGATCTCTGTCACGACTTCTTCTGCGTAATCTGATTGCAGCTTATAAAAAACTGTTGTCTAGGGAAGGCCTACCACGTGGAAGGAAATGGTCCGTATCAGAAATATTTTTGTGTATTTCAATATAATGTCTAGGTCACTGAGAGGCCCGATTTGCATGCTTTAAATATTTTTCTAATATACAAATCCCATGGCAAACTTGAAGATAAAGAGGACATACTTTTTGAATATATAGACGTTTTTTTCATAATCTCTTCAGTCAAGGCTCTACTGGTGAGTCTTATCAGTTCTATAGCATGCTCAAGGACGTTCAAGGATTGAAGCACCTGATAGAAGTCAGTCGCCAGGCAGTGATGAACGTTTCTGAATCTCAATGCATCAAATCCGAGTTAGGGAGCTTAAAATTGTATGTTCTCTAATGGAACAAAATCATCATGGGTATTTTGCTCCTCCTACTTTTTCCCTTATTTTTTCGAGCCTGTTTTTTTACGTTTCGAGAAATAGTTTTATCAAGGCAATATTACTGATACCTCCTACATGTAGATATGAACATCATCCAGAAACAAGCCGCAATATTTACAGTTTCTGCAGTGAGGCATCCATGGACACCTCGCGCATAACTTCATATTTCTACTGCTACACTGGCTACTCGTCCACAGAGACGCCCAGTCAACGACCAGTACCGGCCGCACAGAAACGCTGCTGTTAGCAGGTTTGTTAGCACTAACAAGTCACTAACAAATCAGCCACTAACAGCACGGGTAAAATGACCGCACAGAAAGCGCTGTTAGAGCGCTGTTCGAGACCCGCGCTGTTAGAGTGCTGTTATTGGATTTGAGCCATAGAGTTAGGCAAAATCAAAGTGTTGACGCCCTCTACGTTCGTTGGGTAAAATCTATGATTTGTGCGTAGTAATCTATTTATAGATTGATGAATCTTGTTGATACAGCACTACACAGTGCATTGTTGTCTTCGTGAGTGACGGATTAACGAATCTTCGGAATAGCGAGCCTTCGGAATATTCGGTATTGTGATCATGCATTACAAGTCACCGACCCCCGTTATATCCTCTGGAAATTTAGAAAAATATTGTTGAATATGGAGACATTAAAATAATTATATTAGATTTAAAAAGTTAAATCAAAATAATTTGTATCTAAGAAAATATAGGCATGCTCTAGAATCTATATGAAGTATGATACATTGTAGTTTGACCCCCCCCCCCCCCCCCCTGAAGTATAGTTCGTCACCCGTAATTAATCCCACTTGTGTCGGCCTTGGCCGCTTTGTGTAAGAGGGGTCGTAGACAACATGCACCACGTCCCGCTGTCGCGAAGGTCCAACACTCTCCGCCCCAGTGGCAGAAAGTTTATATTCAAGTCAGATGAACGTAGATAGATACTTCAAATTAGAGCTAGACTATAGGATTCAAAGAAATCCAATTCGATGTTAAATCAAGTTTAACTTTAGATCTATTAAGTTGGGTTTATTTTCACTTCATATACGAGTTTAAAATCATATATCTAGTGTAAGTTAGAGGAATGTAATTTATGAATATACAACGGAATATGATTTCATGAACAATATTCATATTACGTTGTAAGAAATAACATGGCATGCAAGTATGTCGGTATATTTTGTGCTAAATCCTATCACTTTTCATAGGTTATAGGTCTAGTAATGATAAATTTCCTAATTTCAACAATAATCCAATAAGCATGAAGAAGAACAAGAAAATTATCATTATATTAAGATTAAGATACACAAAACAATTTTGCAAGCCCACTTCTCATCATTTTTTTTTTTTAGTTGGAAAGGGCTCTTCCCTGGGCTCTTCACTCATGACAGAGTATTTGGCCAATGATGATTTTCATCATCACTGGCTTTAATGCTTATTATGTAGCCTATTACACTATTAAGTTACATTGACTGTACTCAAAGGTACACGGTTACTAACGTAGGCGTCAGAAGCGGGGGGGGGGGCAATTGCCTCCCATCATTCGAAAGGGGGGGGGGGTCGATTTTTGCCCTCAAGGGCCTCGAAAGAAAAGGAAAATAAAATGGGATCACAACCATGTAAAATGGGCATACTGGCATGATTAGTGCTCTAAAATGGAAATCTTCATTCAAAAATCAAAATTTTCTTACATGGTCACTACGCAGCCTCGCATAGTAATTAGAAGTAACGTTTCTCAATATTTATAAAATTCTTTCTATCATCTGTGAAAAAGGGGCAGATGCTTGCTTTATTCGGGGGATTATTCCCCCCCCCCCCCTTCCTCCTCAGTATCCTCATATATTGGCATAAGGGGGCCCTTTTTTCATATTTGGGCAATGCCGGAATATGAAATTTCTGTAAATTTTCACCACCAAAATTGTAAAAAAATTGCGCGCTCGTTTCGCTCGCGCGGAAGTTGTGAAACTGAATAGTTGATTTTTGGGCAGAGGGTGTCAGCCCCAACGCCAAAATTTAACAGTATGCCATGCATAATCCTCCCATTGCCATGCCCGATCTCCTGAGTCTCTTACGCCATCCTAACATGCTAGAAGCGGTGAAAATAATCATGTTTCAAGTACATATGATGAGAGAAAGCTGGGACCCTTCCGGCGCGCCTGGTTACTCACCGTAGTGTTCTTTCCATTGCAGGGCCTACATGTCAAAAAAGTCTTCAAACACTGCTTTGGAAAGCCGATATTTCCTGAAAAAGTCATTTTCATTTTCTTCTTGAAAGCATCATATTCAAGCTGTGAAGTGCTCTAAATTACCATTTTCCGCTCTTCAAAACTTGAAAATTTTCTCACTCAGTCGCTGTTGGCTTCCTAGCACGCTATTAGTTTGTAATGTAAATGTTCACTTCATGATCTAGTTTTAATCAATATCTTTGCTCTATTAAGCATTACCTGATTTTACAAAGATTTCTCTCTATATCAAGTGTAACAGAAAAATGTATTGGGGCCACTAAAAGCATTGGCGTAAATCCCGGGGTGGGGGATGGGGGGTGGGGGTGGGGATATATCCCCCCACTATTTGGCGAGGGGGGATATATGGCATTTACAAATATCCCCCTCACTTTTTAAGGAGGAAAATATATTTTGATTATCAGTTAGTAAAAATTTGAATATCTACCATAAACGACCATCATATTTTAGAATTTCTATTTGAAAATGCGATTGAAAACCAGAAAAAGTGGTTATTTTTGGCTCGCTCACTTCTCTCGCGCATCATATTTTATAATTTCTTTTCTAAAATGAAGACGAAAAAAGTGGCCATTTCTGGCTGGCTCGCTTCGCTCGCTCGTCATATTTCAGAATATTTATTCGAAAATACAATTAAAACAAATAAGCGGTTATTTTTTGTTCGCTAGCTCGCAACATTGACATTAAAATTTGTGCAAGAGGGGAAAAAAAATCGTCCAAAAATTCAATTACACCCCCCCCCCCCCACTCCTCAAACTCAAAGTGGATTTATGCCGGCGACTAAAACTCGAGCTTCACACTCGATTTTTCCATACACGCAAAAAAAAAAAAAAAAATCGGCTGCCCCTGCCCCCAACATTTTCTTTTGCCCTCCATCCCCCCCCCCCACTTTATAGTGGTGCCGCCACTGCTCCTCGTGGCTTTATCAGCTAAATCTATGTCGTCCCCTATACCCGCCACATTCTTAATTAGGTCTAGGTCCATTTTGAACCATTTGAAGTACTTGGTACAAAAAGTGGGAGACAAGTTATAGCGCACGGACAAGAAATTATTCACTAACATTGCCACTATAGGCGCCCCTAGCACCGTTAGTGAGTTGTTAAAACATTACCACTACTGTTAGCTTCTGTGCGGCCTGGAAATGTTAGGCTAACAGCGCTGTTAGTGAATTCGACTAACATTACGCTTCTGTGCGGCCAAACCATCGCTACCGGTACTGTAAGTGCGCTGTTAGCGCTAACAACAACGTTTCTGTGCGGCCAGTACAGCAATGCGTGGGATTTTAGGCAGGGAACCATGAGATCGCCAGGCATTCTTACATACATGACATATGGGGATAGGCTGTGATGTGATGTAGGCATGAGAGAGAGATTTTTAGGGACGAGCAAAAGCCCCCAATGAGGCAGTTTCACGGCTATAATGCGTGAGACTTGACATGTCTCTGTCCATGTTCTAGTTCTACAGCTTCCTTTACCTTGTTCAAAATGACAAGACATTTTCCACTATTGAACGGGACGTGGTAAAGAAACTGCCTTTTGATATTGAAAAATCGGATAAGGAGGATTGCCATGTAGAACTTACCCAAAACAGTAACCGTCATTGTACAGCTTGCCGAATTTCCAGCATCATCCGTTGCTGTGAACTCCACTGTTGTCGCTCCGACATTATAAGTTTGGTCAGATGGGGCATCGCTAGATATGGAAACATCCTTATCAGCATTGTCCGTCGCAGTAGCCTCTGGCACTGCTACAACAGCTGTGTCCAACCCATCGGCAGCATCTGCCGTCATATCGACAGGACAAGTTATTACTGGATCTTGTGTGTCTGTAAAATTGAAATTTTCAAATAAGTGAGGGCACACATCATTTGGATCACTCCACCGTATTGTATGCTTTGGTACTGGGATAAAGAACTTTTCTTTCATTCAAGAGAGTAAACACTCTTTTTTTTAGTGTTCAGAATA
>JAPZVO010000197.1:0-63000 GCA_029962745.1 Echinometra lucunter | reverse complement strand
TGAGACCTTCTATTTCACGGATTTTATGCCCTGTGGAAGTCTCGAGATCAAAATAAATGTATGATTACTATATTAATAACTTTTTTTAAACCGATACATAGTCTTTTAATTATAATAGTTGAATTTCGCTTAATACTACTACATTTCCAAGTACTTTACATGACTTGTAATTGTTATTGCCCCGGCCAGTGGATTCAGTCGCTGTTCCACACACAAAGTGCACCGTCTCCACTCCCCTGGGAGGAGAGTAGGTAGGTGAAGAGTGGCAAATGGGGTTGCCAAAAGACGTCTGTACCGGGCTGGGATTCGAACCCTGAGATCAGCCCCTTGCTTGAGAGTCAAGTGAATGAGCCACTACACCACGACACCTCCACATACTCTATGCTATCAGTATCTTGTATTTGGGTGATTCCATAAACTATGGGTCCAAGTTGTGATATTTTTGGTGTCCCAGTAACATAAGGAACTTTGAACTATTGAGGCCATCAAAATTGTCATGAAACTAGTTAAAGTTTAGTTCTACCAAATACTGAACAGTAGGCCCTAAATTTTCATTCATTAGATCTAAGATGGGACTTCACACTAGTTTCGAGACAGTTTGGATGGCATATAGTTCATCAAAGTTCCTTGTGTAACTGGGACACCAAAAATGTCACAATTTAATTGGCCCCCTAATTCATGCAATTACCCATTTCTTTCTTTTCCACTTGATGCAATATTGAAATTCATTTCGATACATTCTGCAGGAATGGAAAGGTATCGAAGCTTGACCAGTTCTCACTACAGGGGAATATCAGGAGCACTTGTTTTGTTTGACCTCACAGCTGAAAAGAGTTTTTCTAATGTTAGTCATTGGTGAGTAATCATACTGAGATCGGGGGGGGGGGGGGGTGGTCGTTTCACAAAGACTAAGATTGACTCAAATCGCTCTTAACTATGGCAGGCCATTCATGCCACTGTTTGCTTTCACCATCGGTCTCTCAACGGATGCGCAAATCATTGTCACAAATTTGAAGAATTTACATTTTTTGTTATCTTCATCAATGAACTATGAAAAAATTGTCAATAAAATTCTGCAGATTTATGACCATGATTTTCAAATCCTTAGAGAGATCCAGGGTGAAAGAAAACAGTGGCATGAATGGCCAGTCATAGTTAAGTGCGATTTTAGTCAAGCTTAGTCGTTGTGAAACTCTCCCCCCCCCCCCGGAAACACATCCTTGGTGGATTCAATTAATTTTTGTAAGGCAATAATTATGTTGCGTTATTTCCTTCACGTGGAAAAAAGATATGAAGTGGGTAAAGGAGAATATAAGATTAATCTACTGAAAAATAGATTTTTTTAGCCGTGTGGTAAATCACTGCAGGATACAACAAAAGTGTAAGGTCTACATTCGTAGTGGTATGATAACCATCAACTACTGATTGTGGGGCAATGGGGGTCATTAAAAAGACAAGCCAGGACATGACTGATACGTGCCCATTATGTTATATATCTTCAAGAAATTGTTACTGCGCAATTATTGTACGAAACATACATGATATACATTCATATGTTATGGAAATAGGTTTAGAAAACTTCGGATACACGTATGTTAAATATTTCTTAAGATTAATTGATAAAAACTACGCTATACGTAAAGTATTCCCGTTTTATAAATGTACTGTATAATATAAATGTTGGAATGTGAAATGCAGATATTTGATTGTAAATTGTGATGCAATTCAGCTCAGGCTGCAAAATGATGATAATAAAATAAACTGAATTGAACAGAACAGAACTGAACTGAACTTACTCATAATTTTCGATCTTTTCATAAAGAATTTCTTCTACCATGAAGGTTCAGGGGAGCGTTTCATCAAGTGTCTTCTGATTTTTACCGTCAACTGATATACTGAAATCTTTGTATCTGATTGGCTGAGAGCACATTTGTCAGTAAAAAAAATCACTGACAAGACACTTGATGAAAGGCTCCACTGGACATTATTGGAAACCGATACTTTTGAAATTTCATATTTCGATTCTTCCTTCTGTGGCTATCATTCAAATCACCGATGATATAGAATTATGTGAATAATAATTTTGTCATAGTTCACAAGTTTGCTGACTTTGATCTGTTTATTTGGGATCCATCTGGGTTTTCCCCGGTGGCTTTTGCAAATGACCATATAAATTCTTTCAATAATTGAGAAAACTCTGGTTGCACAAAGTCCATATGAATAAGTGCTTTAACGTTTAAGCAAATACTGTTTATGACTTCTTCAAGTTACACTTACCTTACGGTAAACACTAGCCATGCTAGCCATGCTGGCGTAGACAGGTTCTTACATCACCTGGGGGGATGATTTGCCGTTCACGAGAAATCGAGGATCAATTTCGTATACAGATACACACACACGCACACGCACACTCACACACACACACGCACACACACAAAACACACACCCACACACATACACCCGAATGCACAGACATAAATAGAAGATAAACTCACCGTGACAAACGAATATAGAATATGGACTGGCACACATTATTGCATATTTGCATCACGCTATTTATCTTTTTTTAAACAATTTGTTGTTACACCAAAACTGTGAAGGCGCCGAAATTACCCAAAAGTATTATAAATAACTACATAAATCAGAATAATGATCGATATAGTTATAATAGTAATCGTCATTTCATTCACACTAACGATGATGATGATGATAACTATTATTATTATCATAAGCATAATAATGATAATAATACATTAATAATAATTGTTATTATTATTATTGTTATTGTTGTTATGATAATGATAATAATTATTATTATCATTGTTGCTGTTCCTATCATTTCTAAACATGTTAATTCAGATTAATTGTAAGCAAACATCCTTCCCTAAACCTGGGCGATGATTGTACATGTCACCCCCCCCCCCCCCCCCCCCCCCGCTGTCTACGGCCTTGCTAGCGTGGCCAGGATTATTCATGAGGGGGTGGGGGCAAACGTGAAGGGTCGACTATGCGAAGAAGCATAGAAAATTTTGAATTCGGGGGTGTAAGATCTATATTTGGCGACAGTTATGGAGCATTAAAAATAAGCCTATTATAGTTTTGGAACAATATAGCAGATGTAGATATTTATTACTTTATTGGAATATTTAGGGGCAGAGAAACGTTTTCGAATTTGGAGGAAATTACGCTTCTTGGTACATTATGAACCATCCTGTTTTTTTAATTTGCGAGAGAGCGAAGCGAGCGAGCCAAAATTATTGTTTTGTTAGAAGTGTATTCATGCATGAAAATACAATATAAGCCTAGGCCTATTACATATCCAAATGATATACTTCCAGGTCACCTCCCCAAATATAAATCTATTTTGGCACCTCGCTAATCCACTTCTGTGCTGTCCGCCGAAACCACCCTCTTTCTATAAAAGCGAGTGAGTTAAACACACACTTTTGACGGTAGAAGTGTTATTTGGTCATCAAGGTCCTCCTCCCCCCCCCCCCCCCCCCCCCACCCCGAAGACCATCCAATGTGTAGATATACACTCTTTTCATCACCTGTTCATGGTAGAAGTGATCATTTGTCATCAAAATACACTATGGGCCTGTACAAGATATCTACTATTCGGTCATCTCGCTTGCCATATTCGTTTACTTTGTGAAACCATCCTGTATCTAAATAATTACCACGATTACGACTGAGCGAAGCGAGCGAAGAAAAATATGTATCCTTTTGACAGTAGAAGGGTTATATCGTCATAAAAATGCGGCACTATAAGCCTATAAGGAATCTCGCTGCTGGAATAAGAGAGCACTTGCTGCCCGAAACCATTTTATTTCTGGATTTTATGAGCAAGCTTAGAGGGCGAGAAAGAGAGGGAAAATGGATTTTTGTATACTGAGAACAGATTCTATCGTATTGTATCTCCATTCTCATGATTTTTGTAGCGTAAATTATCAGCATCAAATAGCTATAGTGGTTACAGACCCATATCCCGGAAATTAATATGTTTTAGAAAAACTTGCCGCTCGATTCCTTGCATTTATATAATATATTTGTATTCTACGAGTAGAAGACAGAGGCGTCGACCCTGGGAGGTAGGGGGCAGTTGCCCCCCCCCCCCGAAAATTTCGGGGGGCAAAGATATCATTTTGCCCCCCCCCCCATAATTTTCCAACAAAAAAAAAAAGAAAAAAGGAAAAAGAAAAAAGAAAGAGAAAAGAAAGGAAAAGGAAGAAAGGAGGTAAAATGAAAGCGTAAAACAAGAAACAAGAAAGAAAATGGGAAACTGGGAAGCGCTCGCTCGCTTCGCTCGCTCGCATTTAAGTATCTTAACCAATGCCGATGATGATTACTGTTCTTATGAAAGGAAATCGGTTTGCATCTTTTTTTTTCTATCTAATGTTATACTATTCTTCTACTCATAGGAAGTAATATAACCAAACAAGACATCACTCCTAGAAATCGAGCGGCCAGTTGACCTAAAGATAGATAAACTTTCAGGAGACAACGGCCTGGATAAAAGGAAAAAAAACGCAAAACAAAGACATATTTTCCGTTAACTCGCTCGCTTCTCTCGCTGGAAAAAGCTAGATACAAGATGATTTCGGGCAGCAAGTAGCTTATTATAGCAGCGAGATTCCAAAATATCATTATATTCGGGCAGCAAGGTTGTTGACAAAGATTTTGGGGCGAATCCATATAATTTTGCCGGGATCGGTCGTTGACTTTGCTCGCTATGGTAGAAACAGAATGGATTCGGACTGCAAGCGGGGTAGCTAAAACAGTGTCATATTCGGCACACAGGTGATCGGATGTATTATCTAGATATCATACAGGCATGACAGGTTTATAGTGTATTCAGATGATAATGATGATAATAATATTCCGTTATTATCTAGATATCATACAGGCATGACAGGTTTATAGTGTATTCTGATGATAATGATGATAATAATATTCCGTTCTTGTATAGCGCATGTCACATTTTTATCACATTATTATGAAGACGAAATAACACTTCTATCATATGGAAAAGGGTATATTTTTCCTCGCTCGCTGCGCTCGCTCGTTTCATATTAATGGTTTTGAAAAGCAAACGAATTCGGTGAGATGAGAACGAATAGATAATGTACATGTTTCACTGGCTCACAGCGTATAATTTGCCGAAGGGGTTTACTACATCTACAATGAAAAACAGTGTGTGCTTCCTCGCTCGTTTCGCTCTCTCGTAATATTAAAAAACAGAGTGGTTTGGGGAGCAGCAACAATGGACCTACGATGTGACAAAGTAGAGTTCATATTTGGCAGAGAGGTAACCATATACATATATATTAGGTATTATTTATGCCTATGTGATAACTAAAGCCTTCTCTCATAACAAGAAATTTGTTATTTTTTGCTCGCTCGCTTCGCTCGCTCGCAAAATTGAAAAAAGAGAGCAGGATGGTTCACATAGCAAGTTGCCTAATTTCCTCAATTTGAAAATGCTTCACGTTGATATAGGCCTATATATATATGTATGTATGTATGTATATATGTGATGGTGTGTGTGTGTACAAAGAGTAGCCGTGGGTTCATCTCCGCTTGGTCGTCTTGCCCCCCCCCCATCCGAAAAATGGATCGACGCCTCTGGTAGAAGAATATTATTTGGACAGAAGATGCAAACCAAAATAGTAATTATCAATATAACCCGCATTGCTTAAGATACTTGAAATGTGAGCGAGCAAAGCGCTTCCAAGTGATTTTTTCCGGTGTTTTTTTCTTCTTCATTTCTTTCTCTTTCACCCTTTGTCTTCTTTTCTTTTTCTTCTCTTTCTCGTTTTTTAGGGGACGAATAGGGGGCAATGGTCCCCTTGTGCCCCCTGTCTACGCCAGTAAGAGTAGAACATACTCCTGAAATACCCAATTGCGGGTGACATTTGAGAATCTTTATCATGTTTATTGCATTGTGAAAATGAATTAAGGATACAGTTTGTGCGAGGAAGGCAATGAATGGTATAAGCAAACGACAAATGGGTCAGGAAATCAGATCCTTGCAGTTTTTAATGTTAATTTTTTAATGGAACACAAGAGAACTGAAGACATCAGTCCCGTTGGAGAATTAATTTTCACAGTTTGATACATGTTTTAAGAAACTACTTTATTTCCTCTCGATAAGAAAGCTGAATAATCAACATGATCAAGGCTTTTAGAAGGATTAGTGTGGTGGTGTTTTGTTTTTTTTTATTCAAAGTGTGGTTCTTGATGTTGAAATTCTAAAATCTTGCATGCCCCTGCCATTGTGGCGCCGGAGGTTTTGGGGCTGTTTGTTAGGCTCCATTACCACTCATTGTTGCTGCAGTAACCACTGAGGCGATTTCTTCGAAACTTGCTGAAGTATGTATAAGGCATGACTGACGAACCGACTCGAATGGGGTTTTCTGGTTTTAGAAGTCAAAGGTTGGAGGTGACCGGACCATACAACTAAACTGTATTCCCCAAAATACCTTTCTTTTATGTTCTTTGCAGGTTGGAAGAACTGAAACGGTACACGGACCGTCCAGAAAGAGTCCAGGTTGTACTGGTTGGAACACGTTGCCACAAGAAGGACGAAAGAAAAGTCTCAAGTGAAAGAATCACAGAATTGGCCAAACACCACGATGCTGCCTCCATAGAAATCAGCGTGGAAAAGGGAATTAATATAACAGAGACATTTAACCTACTGGTGGATAGGGTACTAAACTTGCATTATGACTTCGGAGGAGCAGTCCTGCCTACACCATCCGATGGCCCCAAAGACGTTAACCAACGTGGTCCGCAAACAAAAATTCAAATATGTTAAATTTCATCTTAAAGGAGCTGTGATCTTGAACTGACGAGCGCGAAGTCCCGTGCTGTTGGTGTGCTGTGACCGTATAAGGCCGAGGAAGCTCCAGGGTTCTTAGATGCTTTTTCATACAGTCTGAGCTATACCTTTGACCCACTTGACAATTTTTTACTATCGGATAAGTCATAAACAGTTCTAGTTGAAAGACAATTACAAGCTGATGTGAGAGACTTTAGATAATCTTGAGGTTATCACTCATGGATCTTGAGTAAAGACTTCTGACAGAAAGTGAATTGGAGAGTGAATAGAAGTCAGTGTTAAATACTGTATGCATCTGTTAAAATTTGATTAGAGTGTTTAAAATGCTACACCGGGGATCGATCCACACTGAGTTTTTTTTTTTTTTTTTGTTTTTGTTTTTTTTTGTTCTGGGAGTCGTCGTCATTGTTGTTGTTGGTTTAATGGGAACCACAAGTTAACAATTAGATCATTTTCCAAAGGCCGTATGAAACGGGGCTGTTTTCCTCTCCTGTTTTCATATTGTAGATTTGCTCTTTTGGATGGGCAGTTGACTCAGACATGTCAGAGTGCTGGTGAACAGTCAGGTGCTTTATGTTGCCAGTCAGTTTACATCAATTTACCGTTCGTTCGTTGATTTCCATTTCTATAAAAAAAAAAAAAAACTATAATTCATAACATAGATAAAGACGTCGTGTTCCTACGAATGGCATAGAAGAAAGAACATCGGTAGGCAGATAACATGATGCATTTATAATCAAGACAATCATAGTGAAACACGGAAAAAATCAACAACTTGAAAAGCCGTAAAGGCATTGACGATTTAGTTCTCTGTGAAAAGTTCTTTAGCTATTAACTACCATTTTTTATCATATTTATTGAGCAAGTTTTGATGGCAAAGAAATATATAGAAATGGCTGAAGGCAGTGAATATCTATTAGTTGTGTAAAAAGAGTTATTTTTCACCCCATTCGTCGCTTATAGGAGGAAGATGAAAGACAGGTGTTTATTGCTCACTAAAAATATTTATTGGTATTTGCATTCTTTTCATAATGAATAAGCATTAGCATTAGTTATTCCTGTCAGTATAATAGTTAAAATGGTTTTTTTTTTCTTTTTTTTTAAGATTAATTCTCAATATTTGTTATTTTTCATGTTATTTGTCCTGCAGAGGTCAGTAATCTGGCCAAGTCCTGGGCTTTTATTGTAATCTGTTTATTTATGTGCTCTTCTTATGTCAAACTCTGTTCCTTTATTTTTTTCAAAAAAGTGATGTATCAAAATCTGAATTTTACTATGACCGCAATAACGCTTTTATATCTATCAAATCGAATGAAAGATGTTCTTTGAAGATCGTGGTTCTTTCTTTCTTCCCTCCAGTTCCTTTTGTAAATGCAAAATGCTTTACCACCCCTTCACTGTATTTTTCCCTTCTTAAGAAATGAAATAGAAATGCATTTTGATATCAAAAGATCTTTACATTCTATTACTTTGCCTTTTTGCCGTACTTTTGACATGGTAATAGCAAGTGATTGATCGTTTCTGTCATTTGCCACATAGCCCAGTGTTGTGTGTTTAACTTTGAATTATGAAAGTGTTAATTCAAATTAAGTTATTTTTTATCTGTTGTACATTCGTCTTTTCGGCTTCATCCTAAAGGAAGTCCTATTTACTTTAAAGTTTCATTTAGCCTATATCTGTGATAACGCCTTACAAAATGTGTGTCTATCTTTCTCGTATGTATCCAAGTGATTTGTAAATCTGCTCCTCTGGTTATTCAATTTTACTTGCGCTTTCTATGTCAATGTGTTGTTTGTTGCATGCTTATTTTGCCAAGTGTTCCCTTCACTATTTGGTCCAGAATTACATAGTTTTGTGATAAAATTGATTTATACTCAATTGTTTCTACAAAATTCATAATCTGTAACCCATTTTGTTACAAAATGAAATGCAGCAGGCGATTTTGTAAAAAAATCTCTCACACCAATTTTATTTTGTAACAATCATATTTTGTTACAAAATAAGGAAGGCAGTAATCCATTTTGTTACAAAATGAAATGTAACAGGCAATTTTGTAACAAAATCTTATTTTGCTTCAAAATAAGGGATATGGTTATCCATTTTGTTACAGAATGAAACGACCAATTTAATTTTGTAACTGAATCCTATTTCGTTACAAAATAAGCAGGACAAAATCCATTTTGTTACGAAATGATGTGTATCTGGAAACTTTGTAGCAAAGTATCTCAGACCATTTTTATTTTGTAACAGAATCAGATTTTGTCACAAAATAAGGAAGGCACGAAATCCATTTTGCTACATATTTTTTTTAACGCAATGTAATTTTGGAACAAAAGACATTTTGTTGCAAAATAAAAATGGTCCCAAATTCATTTTGTAAAAAAAAAAGCATTCTGTAACAAGATAATCATGACCAAAAACATGTTTGACGATCCCATTTTGTAACAAAAAGCATTTTTAAACAAAAGAACCTGAACAAAACTATTTTGTTACCCTTATAAAAAATTACCATGAATTTCTTGTCAAGGTAAAACCACGGTTTTAGAATGGATTTGTGGCAATAAGGTGATAATTTGAAACGCACTTAACATGGTTTTACCATGGTTTTGATGGTGATTTGACTGTGGTAAAGCCATGTTTATACCAATGGCGGACGCATTTTTCCGAGTCCGTTTTTAACACAGCAGTTACCCTTACTTCCAAAATGTACTTCGAAAGTAGGTGAGAGTAGTTTGTCTTGTAATTTAATGTCTTTGCTAGTTAGCTAGCGCTGCGACCGTATATACGCTCGCCCGTACAGTGCGACAGGCTAGACAGTTCGCCAGGCCGTAGCCCAATTACGCCACTGGGCTACGGCGGCAGCCGTGGCTAGCTGCAGCTGGCTAGGCGCCTAACACGCCCAGCAGCCATGCCCATGTAGCTGCGTGTGACATGCACGTTATAGACGCGCGCGCGGCAATTAACCACACTAAAAACTGAGCGAAATTATAATTTCAGTACCCACCTTCATAAAATGACATGGAAACACAAGCGTGGAATTACAAATTGCTCAGTATTTAAATGACATTTTCTAATTTAGATAAATTAGGGAAATCCTCAGTTTTGCACTGACATTATTTTATGATTTAAATTACGAAATTATGTAATTCATGAGTATACAACGGACATAAAAATCATAATTTTTGTCAGTACGGTTTACTGATACTTGTTCGAGAAACAGGTGATGAGTGAGTCATATTCAGCACACAGGTGATTGAATGGATTATTTAGATATCTTATACTGCTATAGTATTTCGATGACGAAATAACACTTCTACAATGAAAAAGGGGGAATATTTTTCCCATTATTATTTGCTGTCCGAAACTACTTTGATTACAAATATTACGAGCGAGTGAAGCGAGCGAGGAAAAACACACTTTTCTGACGATACTCGTCATCTAAATACACTTCAGACCTAGAAGATATGTGAAAATATTCGCTCGCCGAATTTTTTACCGTCCGAAACCATCCTGTATCTAAATGCTACACTAGCGACCGTACAATACGAGGGAAAATATACACTCACATGGTGAAAATGATAATTCGTCATCGAAATATATGGGCCTGTAAGATAATTAGGTGGTCTGTCATTTATGACGAATCACCTTTTAATTTCGTCAGATTTGTATTCATTTGTTTATTCTTTTTATTCTTCCCTCATTTTTGTTACACTGATAACTCAAAATTATTTCAATCAATCTTAGTGAAATTTTCGTCAGTTATCAGGCCTGTAGCGGACAAGTCCCAGCAAGGTTTTCAGGTTCATCAGATAATCATGACTTCATCAAAGCGCCATTTTGTAAAAATCATATTATGGTCATATCTTCACAACGGATAGTTATTTCTCATTCATATTTGGCATGATCAAAGTTAATTTAAATCCAAAGAATTTCAACTACTTAGACGCGCGCGCAAAAATTTTGAATGCTCAGAATCATCTCAAATTCATTTTGCATACGTTTCAGGTCATTTTAAGCATTTAAAAAATTTGCCCGCGTCCGCGCACACCATATTTTCGCGCGCAGCCTATACAAAACGTAAAAAATGCCAATTTTTCGTATGATTTCCACTTCTGACAGTTTTCTTGACGATTTCCAACAATTTAGAATCGATTTCAACTTACCGTAAGGTGGCACACGCGGGCGCCCAAGTCCAAAATCCGCGCGTGCGTCTATGTTCAAAATAACGCAAAAATGCGCAAAAACATGCCTTTTATATTCCGCTATAGCTCCTTAGGGAGGGCGGAGACACCCAATTTTTTTACATATTCCAGAAGCTAATGACTTCTAGATTTAAAATTAAAAAGAAAAAAGGGCCCTTTTTTCATGGTTAGAAAGTCATGATATTCTCATATCAAGACAAAATTCGATTTCAGATTTATGACATCATATTTCCTTTATTCAATTGACGATATTTCGCTTATGGTTGGTCGATTTTTGCCAGGATTTCGATATGTTGTAGCTGAGACAATTCCCTACAAGGCATTAACGTTTAAGTTTTATATTGACAACGGCATCATGGTCCAATTTTGCATGTAATTTAGTCCCACTTTACGTGTATTCTCTAAGCGCTAAGGGACGGCACTCTTTCTCAAATCTTGATTCTACATTCCAGTATTCTTTGAGCAATACATCCGTTATGTCTCCTCGACTTTCGTAGAGCTTCGAATTATGTTCTATGGTTCTAGCTGATAAAATTTTCTATGAGGATGACACTGATTTTTAATCAACTTTAACAGACCACCTAATTCGTCCCCAGTGACGAATTAAAACTCGTTTGAATTATATATTCGGTAGCCTCGATGACCGAATTCGTTTGCTTTCCCCGACAAGCCTATATCTAAACATCCTACGAGCGAGCTGGCGCAGCGAGGCAAACAAAATTATACACTGTTTTTATAATAGAAGTGTTATTCCGTCATCAAATGAAATATAAGCCTTTAACTGTTTAAGATATCATAACAATGTATTTGATCACCTATCGTCCGAATATGATGCTATTTGGCCATCTTTCTTGCCACCAATTCGGTTTCTACAAGCGAGCGAAGGGAGCTACCAACAAAGACCATATTTTTTCTGTCTATAGATTTTTTTAAATAGTGAAAATGTACATTGTACATCTCCCTGCAGAATTAGAGGATAGTCGGACAACTCGTTGCCCAAATATTGTGGTATTCGGACCTCTCCCTGCTGGAATTAGAGTGATTGTTGCCGATTTCATGAGCGAGCGCAGCGAGCGAAGTAGATTTTTTTCCTGAGAAAAGGTTCTCGTGTATCCTGTGTATTGTTATTCCATGATTTTAGTAACGTATTTTTTTTTTCTCATAGATGGTATGATAGGGCTGGTCACATGCAGTCCCTCCAAATGTAATTATTCGGCTGCGAGACTTGGGATGGGGACCCTGCCCCCCATTTTTTGACTTCTAATATTTATGGGCATAATGCTGAATTTAAGTGGGACGCTCCATGCCACAACCTGCTGACCCTTCCGCGTCAATACTGCAATGTCCGCAGAGGCTTCGCACACTCTCCTTATCGGCTCCGAGCTTTCCTAAAACATTCCGCCTGGCTTCTGCTTGACTTCGCCTAGCTGCCCGCATCGCGGAGGCTTTCATATCAGGAGCGTTGCTGAAGTGTTAAAGAAGGCGGGATGTCCTGACGATGTCCGCACGACAGTGCATACAAGTTGCCGAAGGAGTCGGGAAGTTCATTTCAAATTTTGCTCTCTCCGGAAAGTGCAGAAACGCCGGGAAGTGTTTAGGGTTGGTAAAGACATTGAACGGAATCTTTCAAGAATATGCAGAGAGGTTGCTGAATGAATGCGGATTTACTAGATTTGCTTTCCGCATCTTGTCCGCCCCCAGTGGACGCCAGGTTTTAGTGAGCTAACGAGAAGACAGTGGCATGTAGCTTTGTCAGAGCTGACCACCTGTTTACAGTGCTAACACAGGAGTGGCAATGTCAATGTATAAATGGTTCTATATGCAAAATAATAATAATATTCCGTTCTTGTATAGCGCATATCTAACGTCTCTATGCGCTTCCAAAGGACTTTGGATATTATTACCCTTGCTTTAGCCCGGCAGCCTTTTACAGCGCACAAGCATTGCAGGGAAAGAAAATAATTGAAATCTTGAACTGCATTAGTCATTCTCGACGAGTCCTTCAACTACAATTATTACTCGGGCATAATTATGACATGTTGTTTATGTCATAGAGTTACATTAGTGCGTATGTAACTCTATGGTTTATGTTCGAATGAATCATTTTGATTAATTTCTTTCACTGTGGCTTTTAATATGTAGATCGTACCGTTATTATTCCTTGACTCATGCATCTTTCACATGAGGTGGAATTCAGTATCCAAGCCTTACAAATTGCGCGATCAAAGCAACTGAATGATATCGGGGAATTTTCCCTCGTGTTATTGCGATTTCATACATGTCCGGGGAAAAAAAAGTCCCACTCACTATTGTGCAATCTTGTGATGGCGCCGGAACGTTCTGATCAGACAAAAGATCCTTTGTCTGATCAGAACATTCCGGCGCCACTCACTGGAAATCCCCCAACCAACCCACACACACTACCCACACGCACACGCATTGATGATGTATCTCTCCTCTCGATTCATACTTCATTTTCCATTTTGTCTTTCGTCAGTCGGAAGCTCAATATACCCTCTCGATCAGAGTTCTTGTTGTAGGAAGAGCAATCATCGAAAAGGTATGTATCTAGTTATTTATTTGACGCAAAGGCATTGGGTTTCACGACACATGGTCTGGCGACAATTGCTTTGCGATCTACAGGGTTTGTAGCCACTTGGTCCAATACTAGTTGGTCTGATTTCCAGATCGTCTAACACCACTATGGCTAAACCCATTTGGTCTTCTATCAGTTGGGTCTAATACCTGCTTGAGCTAATTCTCATTTTGACAAATAGCCACTGTCTACTTAGTTTTCCTCATTTCGTCTAATGACCATTTGGTCTATTACCACTTCATCTAATTAGATAGACTAAGTGGTCTTAGACCAAGTGGGTATTAGACGAAATGAGCATAGCTTAACTGGAAATTAGACGGAATGGTAAATGGCCTAAAGTGGTAATTAGTCCAAATGGTTATTAGACGAACTGGTTGTAGACGAAATGGGACTATATCATGCGGGATGAGACCAAACGGGCTATAGACAAAGTAGGATTAGCAGGATTAGTAGGATTGGCAATTAACCATCTGTAGATTCATGTCTACCGATTCGTATCCTTCATTTTTTTATTTCCTCTCCCATTGACCCTATGTACAGTTATGGAGCAGAATTTTTTTATTATTATTACAGATTTTATTGCTTCACTTCAATGGACAGAATATAACAATTTCAGGATAATAAAAGACAAATCATACATAAATGAATTTGTACAATTCAGCAAGTACATAATGGGAATTAATCAATGTTTTCCATTTCTCTAAGTGAACTGAAAGTATGCCTTGTCTAATTGCAATAACTCTTTCTACTTTCTCCAAAAATAAAATATCTTTTTGAAAAAGCTTAAAGACCAATGTTTTTCAATATATATTTGTAGATAAAGTATTTACCATAAAACAGAATTGTGTTAATTAAACTATTCTTTGTATGAATTCCAAAACAAATATCTAAAACCGAAATTCGCAAAGTAAGAACGTTCAAATCAACCAGCCACTTGTTTACCTCATTCCAAAATGTTTTGGCAACCGAACAATAGAAAAACAGATGCATAAGATCTTGACTTTCTTTCCTACAAAAATTGCATGTTGGTGAACTTTTTACTCCAATTCGAAACAAAAATTCATTAGTTGCTATTCTTCTATGAATGAACTTAAAATGAAAAGAACGTATCTTGGTATCGAGCGTAGCCTTGAATATTCTTTTAAAACGGTCTTGCCATTGAACTAATATCTCTAAACTCAAATTTAGGTCATTTTCCCATTCATTTAAGTGATTTTTATCATTCAAACTTAAACATACCTTACTAACAAAAACTGGCTAGCAAAATTTTGTTGGTTTCTTTTTTGACAAAAATAACTGCAATTTGTGGTCTTCTGGGAAACGAACAGAATTACAATGCATAAACAAATTTCGCCACGTTGACTTGATAGCACTAACAACAGCAAAGTAGCGCATAAACTGATTAACGTTTAAATTAAAAAATAGTTGCATTTCTCTAAAAGATTTCCGTTCTCATTCAGAATATCACTTATAAACTTTATACCTTTGTCAAACCAATTTCTGTAAAAAAAAAAATTGTTCTACCATCAATTTTGATAAATGAATTATTCCATATAGATTGTGATGCAACCTCCTTGAATTTGACCGGATTGTAATATTTGTAGGAAGACCAAGCTATCAAGACATCGTGCCAAAATTGACCGACATGAAAAAGGGTTACATCATCAGTACAAGAGTTACCATTGAAGATGAATTCTCCCCCGTACGAATTCACTTGGAATTGAAAAAATGTTCTCCACCTGCCTTTATTTTGGTTGTCAAGTACCCTTTTGACCCATGAAATTTTTAGCGCACTGCAAAAGCTTTTAATATGGGTCATTTTTAACCCCCATGTTCATATTCATTGTACATTAAATTTTTTTATACGGTCTTTCTTCCCGCTCCATAAAAAGTCAAAAAAGACTTTTTGCAAAGTATCGAAAAAAGTTTGCGGTGGATCTGGTAAGTTACTAAACAAATAAACAAACTTGGGAAGTACTAATGATTTCAATATTGTAATTTTACCTAAAAGAGTCAAGTTGCGACAGTTCCACACTTTCAGCAGTTTATAAGTTTCTTTCAATTTGATGTCAAAATTTATAGAACAAATATCTGACAAATCGTGAATTGGGATTTGTATTCCTAAGTAATTAATGACGTTATCAACCCATTCTAAATGTAGTTCTCTACATAGTGTACCTTTGAAATTCCCCAGCCTGACAATCTTACTTTTGTTGACATTAATTTTTAAACCTGAAATGTTGGAATATTTAGATAAAATAGCAACACAGTTAGAAAGATTCTGCTCATTAGCATCAGGATAAATCAATGTATCATCAGCATACTGACTAAGAAGTATTTCATTTCCTTCAAAGTTGATTCCCTGAATATGTGTACTCTGTCTTAACATAATTCCTAGTATCTCAGCCCCAATTAGATAGAGGTATGGGGAAAGTGGGCATCCTTGTCTTACCCCCCTGTGAAGATTAAAGACAGGTGATGAGAATCCATTGTTTATAACACAGCTTTCGATATTAGTATACATCAGTTTAACAAAAGATATAAATGTATTTCCAAAGCCGAATTTATTCAAACAGATATCTAGAAAATTCCATTCAACCGAATCGAATGCCTTTTCGAAATCTATCGAAAAGACAATACCATTGATTGAAAATTGTTTGCTTAAATCTATAGAGTCTATAAATAAACGGATATTTTCGCCAATGTATCTGTTCTTTAAAAAAAAAAAACAGTTTTATCTCCATGTATAATAAAAGGAAGAACTTTTTGAAGTCTAGTTGCGAGAATTTTTGCCAGTATCTTGTAATCTGTATTTAAAAGTGAAATTGGGCGCCAGTTCCTTAAATAAAGATTGTCTTTGCCTTTTTTTTTTTGGAAGAAGGGTTATTATTCCTCTTTTCATAGATGGACACAGTTCACCAATATATAGCATGTATTAAATACTTTACAAATAAGCTCCTTTATATCTTCCCCAAAAACCTTCTAAAAGTTAACGGGAAGGCCGTCTGTACCAGGTGTTTTATCACAAGCCATTGACATAATGGCATTATAACATTCATTTTCTAGAATACATCCCTCACACAACTTAGCTAAATCTTGATCAATCATAGGTATTTTCAAATCATTTAACACGTTCTTTATATCATTATCTTCAATATTATTTGAATTGTATAGGGTTTCATAAAAATCTTTCTCTTCCATTAATATATCCTGTGGCTTGGTGGTAGTTATTTCACCTTTCTTCAGGTTTTTGTATATGCTTTTTATCAAAATTCCTTTTTTCTAAGTTTAAAAAATAGGGAGCAGAATTTTAACAAAAGTGAAAGTTGGCTTATTTTCATCGATGATTATTGTTCAATCTACTGCGATTTATTTTCATGAAATTTGGCACATATCTTATGAGGTCACTAACTAAAAGGATCTTACGCCAAATTAACTATCCGATGCGGTACGGAGCAGGGACAACGCTTTTAACTTTCACCTCATTTGCATAATTTTTCTCGTCGCAATTGCTCCCTGAAGCGTAAGAGGTCGGGATTTCGACGAAAATCAAATCAGACGAACTCCCCAAGAAGGCTTATCATGTCCCACGTGCTCATCGAAGCGTGAATTTTCAATTAAATACCATGAGATCATTGATACATGTACACCGGTCAAGTGGACATGCTATAAATGTTATCAATAAGATTTTAGTGCACAAAAATAAGGTAATAATTACTGGATAATTTAAACACGGTGATATTTTGTTTTTATTGTGTTCATTCAACCGTGAATTGATAGGTATCAATTGCAAAAGTTGCAAACACCCTTCCAAAACATGAATTCCGCTGCATTAGATCAAAGTAATCGCCCAAAAGATGACAAAACTACAGTTTTTGCCATTTTCACCTCTTGCTCAATCAAGCATGAAATTTGGTGCACAACTCACTTAGCATGTTTGGTAACGAATAAAATTTATGTCGTATGCCTTCAAACGTAGAAAACTTAAAGTATGCTCCGATATCACTGCATCAAAGTCATGGCACGAGACTTGTGAACTTCAAAAAATGACAATTTTGCATTTAGGTCGTGTTCACTGAAGCGTGACTGCAGGGTTCGCCCTGAATTTCCCGGCAATGTAGCTGAGAAGTGTTGCTACATGAGTCTGTATTCAAATTTCATCAAAGGTTCCTGATCGAAAAATACAGGGGTATGTTTTAGGGGGAACTTATTTTTTGTTTTTGTGTTTATGTTATGCCAAACATTTGAAAGAAAAACTATGTAGCAGTAACGTGCCGGTTGATTTCCGCGTATGTCATTTTGTACAAACCGCCTGGCAACATACGATGAGGGCTGCATGTCCATTCTATATTGTTATGCCTGTTCTTGATTTTCAGAGTTTGTGATTGTCGAGAATTTTTGTTTTGTTTTGTTTTCTTTATTCCTTTTTTTTTAATGTTCAAACCAACTTAATACATTCTTTTGATTTTCCTTTCAAAATCAAAGTTCATGTCCCTTTTCACAGTCTCTAGGTTAACCCGAGAGTCATTCTTGCATATAATTCCCAAACACGGCCCAGCTTCTGATCTTAACGAATATCAAACTACATGTTGCAGCTTGTCTCGTGATATGCCATGGCAAGATTTTTCTCTTGCTATTGGGAAAAAGGCAAACAAAAGATGACTGGTTATTCCAATCCACAGGTGTGTCTGCACATAAAAGGCATAATTATTGACGCATAATAGAGTCAATGATATACAATAGCTTCATCAAAAATGTAAACCACTGAAACTAATTTATTTGATGAAAACATGACAAAAATAGACGTGACAAAGAGATATGGAATTGATGAAAACATGACAAAAATAGACGTGACAAAGAGATATGGAATTCCAAATATTTCCGTCCTTACCCTGATAGCAGACGGACGTCTTTAAGACGTCAAGAACTGGTCATAAACTGGTCCACACGTCATATGTCGTATACACGACTATTTTACGACAACCTTATGACGTCTTTATATAACCAAAATTTTCTCAAATTTTGTTTGAACATAAGATAACATTTATTTTACGTCAAATATTTACCACTTTTTAACGTCTTTTTTTAAGACCAGAATAAGACGTATTTTTACGTCAATTATTTCCCACTTTATAACAGCTTTTTTCAAGACCATAATATGACGTGTTTACCTCAGTTTTACGTCGTGATAGTTGACGTGATTCATGAATATTCATGAATGACCAGAAATGACTAAACTTCGTGAAAAAAGGAAGATAACATTTGCATTTTAACATTTTATTCAATGATTGCACTGCTTATTTAGTGAACAATGTACTTCCATGTTGAACACCATTCAGTTAATGTCATTGGCAGGGTATTTCAGAATGTATCAAGAAATTGTAATTTCTAACTGTTTTTTTCAAGTACTACACAACAGTCCATATATACAGTAATGTCGAAACAAAGCATCAGTAGTTAGGTATAGGATGTAGGATGTTAGGATATAGGGCTAGTATAGGACGATCTATAGGCTAGAATATTAATAAAGAGAAAACGTCATAATATTGTATACATTCTAAAATATTTTATAAACCAGCTTTGAAGCTTTGACGTCTTTATGATGTGATTTTTACCAGTCTGTGAGCTTACTTTGGGTCGTAAAGACGTCATAAAGACGTTTTTTTCGACCAACATGATGTAAAATTGACGTAAAAATATGACGTCTTAATTTACGTCGTGTGCTGGTGCAAAGTATCGTCTTAAAGACGTATATATAATACGTAAATAAGACGTATGACACGACTTTAAAAAGACGTAAATATGATGTCATTCTTACCAGTCTCTGCTATCAGGGTATAGGCATATCAGCTGGAAGAGGAAGTGGGTTGGCTGACCCCCCCCCCCCCCCCCCCCCCCCCCCCCCCCCCCCGCGGGCGTAATTTTTTCCCACGTGAGTTCCAGACCCCAATTAGTATCAGGGACTGCATTCAAGAATAGCTGTGATACTTTAACTATTTCTGATGGAATAAACGCCATTGGCATGATTGGTATCAATTATTACAGCAAAAATAAAGCAAAGCTGAGATTGGGAATCGAACCGGAAACCTTTCGTTTCTGGCACACCCACTCTACTGACCGACACTTCTCAGACACCCGTTATGGTAATGGGGTCCGGAACTCTCGTGAGACCCCCCCCCCCCCCCCCTCGGCCCCCTAAAAGACGAAGGAAGCGAGGGTGGAGAGCATCGTGGAAGTTAAATTTATTTGCTTTAACATGGCTTTCTCTTACATTTTCACATTTAATCCACTAAAAAAGGGCCGCCCCCCTCTTCCCGGCCGTCCTTCTTTTACTGCAATTACATTGCGAAAGAAATTATGATAGAAAATATATCATTAGCTCCATACTGACTTCAAGTTGAAATGGAACCTGAACAACTTGCGTGCATGTACTGTGCTAAGTATTTGATGCTCTTTTTTAATATTCGTGACAGTGATATAGCTCCAATATTTCCTTTTCCACAGACAAGCGTGATATCCAATAGCCATCATGGCCATGAAGATTGTTGCTACCCTATTCCTTGCCATATCCATTGTGAGCATGGCGTCTGGCCAGTCTGGACGATATGAGTCCAACCCAACTGATGTCCATCTACTGGACGCCCTGAAATACACTTGCACTGACATCTTCCCTTGGATGGATAATTTAAATCACAGCAGCGGCTACTCTGGACTGATCACAAGGTTCAGGGAGGTGCTGCAACCTGTCTGTGACTTCATTCTCAAGGAAGCTGACGCTCCGGACGGGTTTGACGGAACGAAATTTTGCAATTTCCTCGTCGACTATTTTGAGCTCCGCGAGTTAATGCAACCAATTGTGGATGATTTTCTTCCAGATGATTCAGTGGAGCCCTTTGTGTATATGTTCTACAGAGTATTTAGCAACACCACCAAAATTCTATACGGAATCGACATGAATGACCTCTCTACGATCTGTCCCAATGCTAATCGATTCTTCAGACCTTCTCTCTTGGACCTCTATGAAGAATATGCGATCGAGTCGAACACCGAGCTGTACACCTTCGTCATGCCCGAAATAGAATCGATCTGCCAGGATATGGAAGGATACTTTGCCAGACTTGGTGTCCAAGGCGATTCTCCCTTCCTGCAGTTGGCTGCTAGCCTTCTTGAAATCGGTGCAGATATTACTGGGTTTCAGAGCTTTGAGAACCTATGCCAGCAGATGCGATTGGCAAAACTCTTTGACAAAGGTAAATCTCCACATTTTCACATTCGATCTGCCATCGTATTTTTTGTTAATGAAATGGAGACAGGCGCTAGGCGTGTTCATCGTTATCACCACTTACATCACTTTTAATTACCCTGACGACGAATCTAGCAGACTCCATCCCTTTTCAAAGCCTAAACCTATAACTGTTGAAAATGGTTTTCTACACAAAAAAGTATGCACCCTAAACGTGTTTCTGTGCCCCTTCAATTTTTTATTTGATTATTTTGATGTTCACTTATTTCCAGGGGTAGCTACGGGGGCCTGGGGCACGTGCAGCCCATAAATTTTATGTGCTCCCAGGCGCCCCCCCCCCCCCACCAAAATCATGAGGCAGGAAAAGAAAAACAATTCTGAAAACTAACGTCCAAGTATCTCACTATCAGCAGGCAAAAGGGTAAAGTAATACCGAAATTGGCAAAAAAAATGTAGACTTTGTAAGTGAGGATTTCAAAATTTTCTTGCTTCGCTCGCTCTTCATATTTAGAAGCAGAAGCAGAATGCTTTGAGACAGCATGGACCAAAGAGATATATCCTATTTGATAGAGTGGTGACCAGATATACATTCCAAAAAAAGTTATAGGTCTAACCTGTATTTTGACGACAAAATAAAAAGTGGTTATTTTGGCTCGCTTGCAAAATAGAAAATATTATGTCTGTGTGTGTGTGTGTGTGTGTCTGTGTGCCAAAAATTATTTCGGGTGCCCCCCTACAAAATTTCAAAGCCCCCCCCCCCCCACACTGAAAAAATCCTAGCTAAGCCAGTGCTTATTTCCATAAACATCATTACAAATTAACAATCTTTCATCATAAAACCATACATAGAAAAAGGGATCGTCATAAACAAAGCTTGAGTTGACATCCTAACCATAAATAGATTGATTATACAATGAACATACATATGCAAACAATGCAACGTGGCAAGCAGAAAGCCAATTAAAGGGAAAATAAAATGAGAGAGAGAGGGGGGGGGGGAGAAAATTGCATTTAGATAGCATCTTGTGGAATAAATGAAATTCTAAACTGCTAGAAAGGGTGTTTACCTCCCCCACCAGCACTGTATGAGAGAAGATAATCTTTAAAGTGTAATTTCATAACATAAACTTCGTTGGGCTCGAACGTATATCAATGGGTAGTGAATTCCAAATATCGGGTCCTGTATTTTGACGACAAAATAAAAAGTGGTTATGTTTGGCTCGCTCGCAAAATAGAAAATATTATGACCAAAATATCATGATCATTTTGCATTTAGGTCATGTCCACTGAAGCGTGAATGAAGGGTTTTCTCTGAATTAAATGAATGTAGCTGAGAAGTAAAGCTACATGAATCTGTATTCAGATTTCATCAATGGTTCCTGATTGAAAAAATACACAGATTTGTTTTAGAGGGAACTTACTTTTTGTCATGTATTTATATAAAATTCCAATTCCTCTTGATGCAGAAGTAACTACATTATCATGAGCGTGTTAAAATTCAGGCATTGATCGATTGTTACACCCAGGAAAACTTTGTGCTTTCCTTCTTTTATATTGTAATTCCATCAATAACTATGTGAAAACGTGAATTATTCATCAGTGCACTGTTGTTTCAAAAATGAATGAAATTGGTTTTACTCAGATCTAAAGATAGTTTGTTAAATCTAAACCAAGTGGATATTTTTAGCATCTCGGTATTCATGGTTTCTTTGAGTATATCAGGATTTGGATGAGAAAGAAATACGTTAGAGAGGTTACAGTGTTATCACATAATTCAATAAGGGCCATGTCCGTGAAGTGATTATTTAGGAAACCATATTGTGATGAGGTAAGCATATTTATTAGAGGATAAGTATTCATAGACACTATGAACATGACGGACAAAGAAAGCGGACAAAATAAACAACCCCTCATTCTACCCTTCACAGTGGTTCTGGTAGTCAAAAGAACATCCCTTCCCTGCTATTGTCTAAGATATGTGGAACAGGTGTCACATGCATTTTCACCTGGAACTACATGATTAAACATAATAGCTGTGAAGGGTTGTTCTTTTGACTACCAGAACCATTGTGAAGGGTAGAATGAGAGGTTGTTTATTTCGTCCGCTTTCTTTGTCCGCCATGTTCATAGTGAGAGCCTGTTCTATACAAATGTCATGTACAATGCGTTCTAGGATTTTCGATCTACTTGAAAGTAAAGAAAGTGGTCGGTAGTTTTTTAATAATGATGCATCGTCCTTTTTATATACTGGAATAACCTTTGCAAATTTCATGTTACAAGGATTATTCCTGTTGATAAAGACAGGTTGAATATATGAGTCAAAGGAATAGTAACATTGCCTATAATTTGTTTCAACAAATTGTTGCTAATTTCATCATGCCCTTCTGCTTTGCTTTTTTAAGGAACGAGTTATTTCTAGCATTTCAATAAAATTCGTAGGCTGGAGAAAGACCTATAACAGGTAACAAAGGTTGTGAAAGCTTGTTTTTAATTTTGCCCCTTCCCTTCTAATTTCAAAATGCGAGTGTTGCAGTGCAGCCGGGTCAATAAGGTTCGACCCCCCCCCCCCCAAAAAAAAAAAAAGAAAAAAAAAAATTAACAAAAGGTTTTTCACCGGTTTCCGATAGAGTTTGACGTCATGAATAACATACTAGAAATCTAAATCGGACTTCTGGTTATTTTCAAGATGGCGTCCAAGATGGCCACCATTATCTAAAAATAGTTATAAATCAGTACATATTGGTTGATTGATTGTGTTTATTTTCATTTCCATATCAACAAAATTTACAATGCAAAGCAAATACAAAAGTCAGAAATGAAAAAGGGAACCCACTGGAAAGCACCGCTTGTTTTTGTGGGTTCCCTGGAATAAATATAAAATCAATATAATACTTTTCATTAATGGAAATTAAATCGTTATTGAACTAGGATACATAAAATAAGAAAACTAATAATGCCTCTTTCATGTGTACTAACTTCGATATGCTTATACAAACAGGTAAAAGATGATATCCGTTATACATACACTCGAGTAAACAAAAGTACACAATGAAAAAAAGTTGGACAGGACAAGACAAGACCGAACACAACAAGACAAGGCCACAAAGTACACAATGAAAAAAGTTGGACAGGACAAGACAAAAACAAAACAAGACAAATCGGCACAATTAAGTAATGGAACGAGAGAGAGAGAGATAGAGAGAGAGAAAGAAAGAGGGGAGAGAAGAAGAGAAAGAGAAAAGGGAAGGTTATAACAGATGTTGGAGGTCATCCTAAATCCTGGCAGTTAGAGATTTATACTTTTGGATAAGAAGTTTTTGAACCCTCTACTTAAACTAAAATGTGTGGGTTCATTTTGAATTGAATCTGAAAGAGAGTTCCAAAGTTTTGTACCAGTAAAATTAAATATTTTGTTCGTAAGGAGTGTTCTTGCTCTTGGTAGGTCAAAAACCCCGGCAGACCTAGTAGGGTAATGATGAATATTGACATTCTTTGTAAACATTGTACAAAAAAAAAACCTTTGGCAGTTCATTTCTATCTAAACTGTACGTAAGCTTTCCGAGATTGTAACTATACAAGTCACCTATTTTGAGGATATTATGTTCATTTTAAAAAAAGTGCGTCAGTGTGCCAATGAAAATCCGAATGACAAATGATGCCCAAAACTTTTTTTTCTGAATGAGTAAAAATCTGTTCAGGAGATAGTCAGCACAATTCCCCCTTGCTACTTTACCAGATTAAATAGTATATGAGTCGGGAAGTAAAATTTTGCTTTGTTTATAATACCAATATTTCTTGAAATGACTTTACAAATATTATTTACGTGTTCCTTCCAGGAAAGATTTTTGTCAATAGTTACCCCCAGAAATTTTGTAGTAACAACTCTTTGAACATTAGCATTTTCAAAAATGATATTTCCTGGAAGTTCATCTATAATATTACTAAAGAGCATATAGTTTGTTTTCTCGAGACTGAGTGATAATTTATTGGCTTTGATCCATTCTGAAAGCATTTTCAACTCATGGTTGATGGTGGCAAACAAAAGGCGAGGATCCTGATGAATATGTTTGAGTCGTCTGCAAAAAGAAGAAAATATAAAACATCGGAATACTTACAGAAATCATTGATATAAATAAGAAAAGGTAGCGGACCCAAGATAGAGCCTTGTGAACACCAAATTAACCACTTCTGTATTAGAGTTGGTATTGGCAACAGAAATATATTGTTTCCTATTGTTGAGGTAGTTCCTGAACCACTCCAAGGCTATTACACTGACTCCATAATAATTAAGTCTGTACAATAATTTCATGATTAATTGTGCCGAAGGCCTTGGAGAAGTCCAGGAACACCCCCAACAGTATGTTCATACTTGTCGATGCCGCTAGCAATCTTATCAATCTTTGTTAACAGGGCATGTGTAGTACTGTGTTTCTCACGAAAACCAAACTGCAACGGATAAAATGAATCATGCATATTAAAGAATTTCGTCGTACGAACAAATATCAATTTTTCGAGAACTTTAGATAAACAGATTAACCATGATATAGGTCGATAATTACCTAACGCTGTATTGTCACTTTTTTTAAACACCGGAATAAATCGAGCTAATTTCAGTGATGAAAGGAACAACCCCAGTAGGGATAGATAGCTTAAAAATATAAGTCAAGGGTTTAACAATTTCATTACAATTTTTTTTCAACAAAATATTATTAATATCATCATGCCCCGAGCTCTGCTTATTCTTTAGATCACGAATTATATCAGCAATTTCCGTCTCATCTGTAGGAATGTAATAAATTAAATTTAGGTTGGGGTCATGAAGAAAATCTGTGAAGTGTTTAGTAGAGTCAGGAATGACTCTGGCAAGATTTGAATACCTGAAAAATAATCATTGAATGCATTAGCCAAATACGCGGATTTGCAATAATTTCTCCAACAACGTTTATTTTTGAAACTGTAGACTTTTTAGCGTTATCCTGCAAAACATTCTTTATAATTTTCCAGGTATTGTGTATATCGTTTTATATAACTCAAAATGGTTACAAAAATGCATTTTCTTACTTTTTCTAACTATACCTGTACGAAGGTTTTTGTAATCTGTATATTTTTTTTATCACATGGTTTACAACAGATTTCAGGTAAAGATTATTCTTCCAGTTAATAGACCGTAAAATGTCCCTAGAGATCCATGAGGATCTTGGGATCGTTTTGTAGTTTGATCTTTTCTTTCGTATTAGAGGAAAGCAGTGATCCATCTTAGAAGTTTCATAAAGGCATCAAAGGCATCAGTTGCATTTTGTATACTGTAAATTCTCGACCAGTCCATATTTTCCAGCTCTTCTTAAACAGCTCCATATTATTTTCAGAAAAATCCCGTTGTATATTAAAACGTATCTGCGTTCGCTGCAAAATTGTTATTGAGTGTAAAGTGCAAGAATATGGGAAAATGGTCTGACAAATCAGATAGAATTATACCAGAGGACAGCTTACACCGTACATTCGTAAACACATTATCAATAAGAGTAGCCGAGTTGCTAGAGATTCTAGTTGGTTTAGTTATTAATGGTAAAAAAAAAAAAAACCCTGCAGTTAGGAGTTCATCCATAAAAGTTTCTTTTATGTATCAGTATCATATTTTAAGAGGTCAGCATTGTAATCAGCAAGTAAAAAAGCATTTTTTGTTTACCATCCGGGGGGTAAGCTAATAGTTCATGGAAACTAAACACAACAAAAAAAGTAACTCCCCCTAATTAAAAATATCATATCTCTTTAACGAACAAGTTTTGAGCAAAATAACTTGGCAGGAGTGTTCCTACACTCATTGACTAACTTCTGTGTGAAAATAAGATTGATCTGTTAAGTCATGCATGAGTGAGCAAACAGTAAAGGTAAAAATGTCACTTTTCAAAAGTCTCAAGAGTCATTTTGGGGGTCTATGAAACAAACCTTTGGCGAATTTGAATTCTTCTATTGTTTGACCCAGTCATGCCTATCCCTGACACTTTTCATGTTTATCACAGTTGGGTGAACATAATTTTGTGAGGAAAATGATGTTCAGCTCTCCTAAATCTACAAAATCCATTCAGTTTGTACAAACATTGGCATCAACCAACATGAGTCACCACATTACATGAAAATAACGGGTAGTCGTTTTCCGGCATTAAACGGTATATTTATAGCATTTCTTGCTTCATCGTTAAAAATTTTGTCACTCAACCATGGAACAACCTCGAAAAAGACCAATAGCACTTAAACAAACACCAGAAAGATCTTGTTTCACAAATCCCCAAAAATGACTCTTGTGACTTTTGAAAAGTGACATTTTTGCCTTTAATGTCTGCTCACTCATGCATGACTTGATAGATCAATCTCATTTTCACACAGAAGTTAGTCAATAAGTGTAGGAACACTCCTTCCAAAATTATTTTCCTCAAAACTTCTTCATTAAAAAGTTATGCTATAATTTTGAATTAGGGGAGTTACTTTTTTGTTGTGTTTATTTAACAGTCATCACGAAGGCAGTTTGGTGGTCTGATGATTCCACCTAAAATGTTTTTGTCATTTGGAATAATTATTTCTCCAAATAGAGTTTCTATAAAATCATTCATGCGGTTCAAATCTGACCTAAACTTGTATTCATACTGTTGTGAAATATACAGACATACACCGCCACCTGTTTTTTCAGTTCTATTATTCGTGATCAAATTAAACCCAGGAAGTGAAAAAAGTGAAAATTGAGTGCAATTAGTAATCCAGGTTTCTGACAAACCTATAACAGAACAACTAAGCTTATAATTCAGTAAAAGGGAACGCCATAATAATTCATAATTCCTTCTTTTTTTTCTTCTTTTTTTTTTTTATTTGTACGCGAATTCCTTAATGTTAAACTAAAGCCCAACACTATAGTTAATCTTCCAAATGACTAATTAGAAGTCACGTCCGGGGAAATAGACTTTCCCTTATTATTGAATGAGTATATTAAAAAATAGTATGCATGGATGTATGATACCAATATTCACAGAATGAATCAGCATTTATTGGCCGAACTAAGACAGTTTGGGCGGAATAAGCAATTGAACATGTTATAGTAGAAAATGATATTGATACTCAGATTTTTAGCCTAGAACTTGATAACTGCCCAGTATAAATCCAACCCAATAGGTAATAATTTCGGAATTCATATTCAGAATTATACACAGTATGAAATATCATGTAAATTCGTATGAAATCATTTGAAAATTGAAAGATCAATGCATCCAGCCTCCCTGCCCAGCACAATAGAACAAAATGCTCAGGTTTTTGGATACAGGCCGCCTCACTTGAACTGGCGGGATACACGCTGTCATGCTTATGCTTATCGTTGCCATGTCGGTCAGACATGCGGAATGCATAGAAATGCCAGAGATGAAATTTTGTGTCTGTAGGAAGGTTTTGAAGGTCTAGGAATCAATTCAGACCACTTGCAATGTGTTATAGCAGTCAGGAAATCAGAAAATCCGGAAATCCAATATGGCGTCCAAAACGGCCGCCAGTATCCAAAAACTATCCTGAAGTGCATACTTTTTACATCATAGATATTCAATCAAATGATTAAAACTACATTTTATGGGCCGTATGTTTGCTGCTACTAATAAAAGCGTCAAAAAGTATTAAATTATCCTCAGATTCAAGATGGAACCCAAGATGGCCGCCATTGTGTAATCCTAGATGACCGCCAGTACCTAGAAATGACCATAAATCAAGAAGTAAGCCGTTCCTAGATACATAAATTTGATGTCTGTACCTAGGTTTTTTGAGGGTCTGGAAATCAATTCAGATCACTTAGAATGTGTTTTGGTTGTCAGAAAACTAGGAAAATAAGAAATGGTGTCCAAATGAGCAGCCAATATAGCCGCAAGTACCTAAAAATGACCGGAAGTGAATGGTATTTGCAGTATTATAGGGACATAATGAAAAAAAAATTTCGGAGGAAGGATGTTCGCTGCCACTGATAAAAGCATCACACGGTATATATCCTCATATTCAGCATGGCACCAAAAGTGGCCGCCACCTTGAAATCCAGGATGGTCGCCAGTAGCTAGAAATGGCTACCTGTTCCTGAAATACCTGTTCCTAGATACATAATTTTGGTGTATATACATAGGTTTTTGATTGAGGTGTAGAAATCCATTCAAGCTACTTGGAATATGGTGGTCATGAAACCTCGAAATCCAAAGTAGCGTCCAAAATGGTCCCCAATATCTAAGGAAACTTGACCGGAAGTGAATACAACTGCAGTTTGACTTTTATAAGTATTTTTTAAGAGGTTTGATCTTCTCTGATACGAGTAAAAGTATCAAACGGTATTACAGTAGACTAATTATCAGTGTTGTACATAAGATCGCTGCCATTATAATTGCCGCTGGAACAAAAAAAATCCGAAAATCATATACCTTTGCTAGATATGTAATTTTATTTCACCCTGTTTTGGGGTGGGGGTGCAGAAATCCATTCAGACCTATTAGAGTCTATGATTGCTGTTAACCCCCAGCATATCCAAGCTAGCGGCCAAAAAATGCCGCTTATTAAAATGACCGGAAGTGGATTACCCACGACAGTAAATAGCAGTGTTTAGTTTGAATGCATATTTCAGTAGTTGGGATATCCAATAAGATACTAAAAAGTTACATCTACGTTTCACAGAAGCCTTTTATGCAATTCACTATTCAAAATGGCCCCAAAAGTGATCACAAGTCGTTACGAATTCATCCTACAGTTGTAATTTCGTTATCTCTACCAGTGGCGGCGAATTCATGTAACGAGTGGGGAGGGACGGAAACACCAAAGGTCATCGTCAAAAATCTGTTTCAAGAAGTGGAAGATCGTTTTGATGCGAGCGAGTGAAGCGAGCGAGCTGAAAATAAGCGGAAAATAATGAAAGAATCCTCATTTTGTCATTAAAATACACACTAGGTATATAAAATATTTAAGTTGTTGGCCTGAATTTGTCAGCTGACAAAAAATAGAACAATAAATACATTTAAGCTTTAAAAAAAAGAGGGGGGACGATCCCCCCGAAAAGATCGCCGCCTATGATCTATGCTGTTTGTTTGAGGATCTGAAATATCACTGACGACTGGTCGTTGTGTGTTTTAGTGGCTAGTTAACCTGAGAATCAAGATGTCCAAAATAACTACGGAAGGTTAAGTCCATGTTCATGATGTTAGTGGTGTGGGTTTGAACTTTATTAAGAAGTTTGGTTGCCAAAGAGCTGTGCGCAGTCCGATGTTTTAATAATCAGTTTAATAATCATTTACCTGTTCACACAATTGCGCCATAAATCAGCTTTAGAACAGTTAGGTGGAAGAGAGTTTGGGTAATGTTAGTGGGTGATATACATCTGAATGCACCACGTGGAAGTGTTTTTTTTTAAACAATTAACAGACAGTGAATCCGTCACGCTTCAACAATGAACCATAGGACAAAATGACCATAAATTTAATAATTTGTTATTTTCTTCGAATAAGAAAGCAAGTTACATTGAATGCTATAATTTTGATTTTCTCGAATACTTCGTAGATACATTATAGAGCCATCTTGGACGCCATCTTGAAAATAACCACTTTGGAAGTTTGATTTTATGTATGTTATTCCTGACGTCAAACTCTACCGGAAACCGTTGAAAAACGTTTTTTTGCAATTTGGGGACTATTTTGCTATTTGGCTAATTTCTGCGAATCCAGAAAATTTAATGTACAGAGCAGTATTTATTTTAGTTCCTTTGTTGTTGTGGTTGTGGTTGATACACTTTAAACTTATTTAATGTGTCTAGCTTTTCACCTCTCTTACCACAGACTGGTCTACTCGGAGGATGCTCATAAAGAACATCTTCATTTCCATTTTCGAATAGACAGGCGATTTCTTGGAGACCCTTGTTGAAAACATTATAGAGCCGCTCTGATGTCCAAGAAGAGGAAAAAGGACGGATCCAAGCGATTTAACCTTTGACGTATGGGACACTAATCAGAGCCTTTCATCCATTCTATACTCTATACTATATTCTATACTTAGAATTAAAACTACAATTACATTATATACTTCATGAAAGAATAATTAGAATTTAGTTAATGTAGAAATGTTTGTATTTTCTTGACATTTTGTGAAGGGGATTGGATGAGGCTAGAAAGTAAATGCGATTTCTTTCGTGCATTTGTCATTTGTTTTGTCTATAATATAGTGTTGGAAATTATGTCTTCAATAAAGGTTTGGAGCTAGAAATTTTTCCTATTCATTAGTAAAGAGGTAGGCTGCGTCTTAGTGTTAGAATATCATGTAATGCTTTAATTTCTTAAAATGATCAATGTAATAAAATGTCTCTTTTGCATGTACGGAATGTTTGCTAATGTATGTGGAGGGGGGTTGCTATATTTACTTAACTATCGTTTTGTCCAATTTCTTTTTGAGCCTCCCACCCCCATGATATTGTTGTAAACCGTTTAAATATCAGAGGCACTGGTAGACATAAATACGTCTCATTTATAAGGAAAAGTTTGACTAATCATTTAATGTAGTTCAATACTTAACGGGAATGATGTGTATATTGGGGGAGAAAAGAGGGCTTTTATAATGCACTTTTGAGGTATATACAATCGTTAGTAGGCCTATAGGCCTAGGTTTACCTGTGTAAAATATTTTGCTTTGTAATCGTGTCTTTTCTATTTGATTTTTGCTATTTTTTGTTTTTTGTTTTCATGTAAGTGCTTTCACTAACACGGGAGTTGCAATGTCAGACAATGTATAAATGGTTGTACAATACATGCAAATTGGGAGGGAAAGAAAAAAAAACGCCCTACTTACTCTATTTTTCAATGACCCTTTACTCTAATAAACCAATTTTTTGGGGGTCTTATTTGATATTCACTTTTCAACAGAAATTATTGACACTACTTATATAGTTTGCAATTTATTTCATTCTTTTGCCGATTTCTCTACTCTCATATTACTGGTGGATTCAATTTTGGTCTATATATATTTTTTCAAACTATCTTGTGACATTTAGAAATTAGTGGTTTTTTTTAATTTTCTTTTTGTTCATTTATGATTTTTGTAAACTCTCTCGAAAATGTTTTGTGAAAGATTGAAATATTTGTGTATGAAACAATCATATATGTTCCATATACTCATTTTTGTATATCGTTTCTAATAAATAACTGAAATCTTGAAATTAGTCATTCTCGACGAGTCCTTCAACTACAATTACTCGGGCATAATTATGACATGTTGTTTGTCATAGAGTTACATTAGTGCGTATGTAACTCTATGGTTTATGTTTGAATGAATCATTTTAATTAATTTCTTTCACTGTGGCTTTTATAGGTTTTTCCACCCATCTTCGTAAATTTATAATCGGAATCAGCTATATTTTTGTTCAATTTCACGCGAAATTGATTGACAATGTGGATCAACATCTAAAAGGCAAATATTGTCGTCCAATTTGATTTTTTTAGCATGCGACTTACTATTGTTAGAATACAAAAGTGCAGAAAGATCATTCAATTCAAATATCTGTGTAAACAACATTCAAATTTGTGTAAACAGCATTCCATTTCGCACAGGACATGACGTGGGAAGAATCTTGGCATACAATTTCATGAATAGGCATACAGTTTTGACATTTGTAAAGTGTTTTTCATCTTATGGTAATGAGTCAGTGTGTGTTTCTGCTTGAATGAAAATTATGAATGTAGAAAGAACAAGATTGAGATTCATTAGCATTTGGCAGATGGAAAAAACAGAAATATGAAAAGAAACTCCCTCACAAATATGCAAACAAAGATCTCAACAACATTATCCATGACCATTTTTGACAGGCATTTTATACTGAACTGTAGGCAAAGATAAAGAATAAAACCACAAAAGAATAAAAGTATAATGACATTTAAACAGAAAAAGAATAGAAATGTGAATTCAAAATATATATTGACAGAAAAAATAAAGAATCAAAGAAAATGATAAATGAAAATGAAAAAGAGATAGAGACCACTTACGTTGTTCTGATTGAATGGCGTAAGTGCGAAAGTGATTGCCTAAAGATGAAAAAGAAACCGCAATTCAGCAACGGATTTCTTCTTCCTCTCAAACTTGGCGAAATTGAATGACGGTTATTCATTACCAAATTGAATCAAATTACATTTAATTTGAATGGTAATTTTACTAATTCCAGTGTTTAAAAATAGAATTAAACGCAAAAAGTGTTAAATTGAAACACTGGAAAACTGGTGGACTATAAATTGCTTGAATTTTGAATGCTTGATCATGATATTGGATGCTGTTTTGACGAATTTGGCCGGGAAAACCTATAATATGTAGATCGTACCGTTATCATTCCTTGACTCATGCATCTTTCACATGAGGTGGAATTCAGTATCCAAGCCTTACAAATTGCGCGATCAAAACAACTGAATGATATCGGGGAATTTTTCCTCATGTTATCGAGTATTGCATATAATTATTGCCGCGGAAAAAGCCCCAATCACTATTGTGCAATCTTGTTCAGTCTTGTGCATAACGCTAATGTGAGTCACTGGAAATCCCCCACCAACCACCAACCACCCACCACACAATGCCCACACGCACACACATTAAGATGATGCATTTCTAATCTCGATCCATACCTCATTTTCCATTTTGCCTTTCGTCAGTCGAAAGCTCAATATATACCCTCTCGATCAGACATCCTTGTTGTAGGAAGAGCAATCTTTGAAAAGGTATGTATCTAGTGATTTGACGCAAAGGCATTGGGTTTCACGACACATGGTCTGGGGGCAAATGCTTCGCGATCTACAGGGTTTGTAGCCACTTAGTCCAATACTAGTTGGTTTAATTCCCAGATCGTCTAACACCACTATGGCTAAACCCATTTGGTCTTCTATCAATTTGGTCTAATTGCCGTTTGGTCCAATTATCACTTGGTCTAATACCCACTTGGACTAATTGTCATTTTGACTAATGATCAAATGGTCTTATTGCCACTGTGTACTTAGTTTTCCTCATTTCGTCTAATGACCATTTGGTCTATTACCGGCATAGATAGACTAAGTAGTGTTAGACCAAGTGGGTATTAGACGAAATGAGCATAGCTTAACTGAAAATTAGACGAAATGGTCAATGGCCTAAGTGGTAATTAGTCCAAATAGTTATTAAGCGAACTGGTTGTGGACGAAATGGGACTATACCATACGGGATGAGACCAAACGGGCAGTAGACAAAGTGGGATTAGACCAAGTGGCAATTCACCATCTACTGATTCATATCCTTTAGTAACCAAATTCATTGATTCTAACTTTTAAGTAATCTAACTTTAAAACCCCCATATTGCAGCTCTAACCACAAACTGTAAAATAAAATTAAACAACTTGTATAAATTTTATACAACCTGGTTTACTATATTAACTGATCAGATATTGTGTAAAGTTCAGCAAATTAGTGTTTAAAAGGTTAAACAACAATGTTCAATTTTTTGAACAATAAATATTAAAAATTGAACATTGCTGTTTAAAACTTTGAACAGTAACTTCTTTAAACATTTAAACAATACCTGATCAATTCATATAGTAAACCAGGTTGTATAAAGCGTTTTACTGTATAGGACGAAAACATTATTCTTTGGTACCCACCTCAACCCGGCGAGACCGAATGCTCTACCAGTCGACCTAACTCTATCTCATTCTAAAGAACCATAAACCTATCGTAAAATCCGAATTCTGTTGCAACCCTAACCCTATATTTGACAAAATAAAGCCCGGAGGAAATGTCGCCTAGGTAATCAATATGCCAGGAGGAAATGTCGCCTAGGTAATATGCCAGGGCACCTTTCACAAAAAAATAACCAAATAAACCAGTGTGATTACAAGCATAGGCGGCGATCCGGGGGGACGGGGGGACATGTCCCCCTCGATTTTTCTGGGGGTTCGTCCCCCCCCCCTCGATTTTGAAAGCTTAATGTATTATTTTTCTATTTTGAGCCAGCTGACCAACTTTAGGCCAACCACTTAAATACTTTATAGGCCTACAATGCATTTTGATGGCAAAATCAGGCTTCTTTTCATTATTATCTGCGATAATTTTTTTAGCTCGCTCGCTCGCATAATAACGATTTTTCCCTCTCACTTTTCGAAACAGATTCTGAGCGGAGACCTTCCGGGTTTCCGTCCCCCCCCCCCCCCCCCACTCGTGACATGAAATCGATGCCACTGATTACAAGTATAGTATTGTAAACCACTTAAAGAAATCATAGCAGTACGCGAACATTTGGCTCTGCGTTGATTCACATATATACGATACAAAATCAACATGACGGTGCTTAGTAATATAATTTGCTACAATAAACCCTGAAAGAGAAGAGAATCAAGAGACTGTGTTTATGAGACAGAAATGAATAGGAAGAGAGAAGGGGAAGATGAGTGAAAAGCAATGGGTTATGTCCATATATCCACCCCCCCCCCGGGAAAAAGGCACATTACGTCACCGATGGAAGGAAAAGGGGAAAGGTTGAGTAAACAGGGACCGACGACGGGGGAGGGAGAAAGCGGTGAGTTGCTGAAATAAAAATGATTTCAGCTTTCTTGAAGACAGAATGGTAAAAAGGGAAGCCGCTTTCAAGCTTAATAACACGAAAATGAAGCAGATAGGTGAAAGTTTTAGTTAAAACACATGCAAGGTAATGACTTCATCAAGTTCTTGGTCAAAAACGAATTGGCCATTTCGTGATTTACCTTGCATGTGAACATCACTCCTAAAATCACTAAAATGATAAAATTTACTATTATCCGAAGAAAATATATCATCATACCTTCTCCCTAGACGTATGTCGTGTGTTAACATAAATTCATAATAAAATGGATGTATTTCTGATTAGGATAATCAGTGGTTTGATAGATCTTTTAAAAATGTAGCTTTATTATTCTTTGGTGGACTTTCTTCAATTATTCCCTAGTAAGTTTCGATAGTTCAACATAATTTGATAATTTAACACAATTTTTGGTTGGACCTTTGCATATTTCAATTTCTGGCACCGGCCACTCTGTCACATTGTTATCCTATTTATTCCCTTTATCTCGGCCCAGCTTTACATTTTGGGGTATACCAAAGAGCACGTTACATCTTGTGTTGTAAAATGTCAAAGTATATAAAGATAGCATTAGCATAATTGGTTTTGGGACAACTAAAACAAAGAGGGCCGTTCTCTTGCATGTACATGTACATGATAGGTGTTTTCTTCGCAGAGAAAAGGCATTGGTGACACTTGTTAGAGATATTGATACACAATTGGTAACATCAATGAAACCACTGAAACTACTTTAGTTTAATGGAAACATGACAAAAACATACATGGTATAAAGGGATATGAAATGCAAAACGTTTTATATTGGATTGAAAATAAGGGGCGCAGCTGCAGGAGGCTCAAGTGGTTCGCTACTCGCCCCTCCCCCACCCCTTCCCTCACCCCCACCCCACCACCACCACCACCACACCATCGAACTGCAGAAAAAAAAAAATGAAAGGAGAAAGGGGGAAGGGGAAAGACCCGTAAAAGCTTGGAAAAGCTTAGAAAACTTCACTCAAAAACAAAATTACGACAAAGGGTCAAGGGACTTCTCACAACGTGTAGTAAACCTCTGGAACAATTTCCATTCAGAAAGCATCAACAGCAATAGTGCAAACTCCTTCAAATCAAACAAAGAGAAGGCATGAAAACGTAAATTAAATTGTTACGACTCGGAAACACTATTTTCTCATAACTCACTCACATTTAGCCTACGCATTCGATTAGTAGCGTTATCATGGTTATGGAGATATTTTTTTCCAAGAGGATGCAGAGGGGCAAATAAGTTCTGTATACTTTATGCCCTACATCAAGGTAAATCAAGGTAAATCAAAAGGAAAAAATAGCGCATCCTCCCCACTCCGCCCCACCCCAAATGTCCTAATGCCACTCCTCCAGAGTTAGAGATGGGTTATGATCATGTAATTGCATTGCAAAAGAAAACAATAATATAAAACTTGGAAACCATAATTTTTTCAATTATTGGGGAAAACCCAAACCAGAAATTTCGCAATATAACGAAAGTACATTGTAAAAGTCATTTTGAAATGCAATTTTTTTTTCCTTTAATAACTTGATTCGATATATTTAGTCACCAAAACAACAACGACAACAAAAACGTTTCACATTTTAAGTGCGAAACTTAGATTCAAAATTAGGACCAAAAAATGACACGTGCTAATCAAGCCTTGCCCCTCTTTATATAGATATGGTTACAGTTCGTTATTTCGAAGGTTCGTTATTCCGATGCTTCGTTTATTCCGAAGCTTCGTTTATTCCGAAGCTTCGTTTATTCCGAAGCTCGTTATTCCGAAGCTTCGTTTATTCCGAAGCTTCGTTTATTCCGAAGGTTCGTTAATTCCGAAGGTTCGTTTGTTCCGAAGGTTCGTTAATCCGAAAACGAAATAAGGTTCGTTATTCCGAAGGTTCGTTATTCCGAAAATGAAATAGGGTTCGTTAGTTCGTTTGTTATTTTCGGACTAACGAACTTCATTTCATTTTCGGACTATCGAACCTTTAGAATATCGAACCTTATTCCATTTCCGACTATCGAACCTTCGAAAGAACGAACTTATTTCATTTTCGGACTAGCGAACCTTCGGAATAACGCCACAAATGTTCGGATTAACGAGCCCTTTTCCATTTTCGGACTAACGAACATCTAGGTATACGCAATTTGCGTGTTTCGGAATAACAAACCTCCGGAATGACGAACCTTCGGAATAACGAACATCACCCGTAGAGGTTACAAAATAGAAGATGATTTATATCATCCAACAATAAACACACACACACACACACACAGCTGTACATCACTATACTACCGAGCACAACAATTGGACTTCTATTGTCCCCTGTCCTCTCAAGGCTGACGGAATATCCCAAATCCTTTGTTTGACAACTGAGGACTATTGTTTACCAACCGAGGACTATTGTTCTCAGGAATTTTCTTTGTTCACTGTCCTCGCTTGCAAAGCTATACAAGTACACACACACACACAACAATTACAACAAGATAACATGTTGATTATTATGGTGTCTTCAACAAAGTCATACATCTGTAATTATAAACAAATGATTTTTAATGAATTCCTAAAACTCTTTCTAGATCATTAAATTATCTTATATCTACTGGTATTTCACACCAAATTTAAAAAGAAATATACTTTATCTATTATTACTTGTCGATCCTGGAGGGCAGGGGGCGGCTGCTTCGCCCCCCCCCCGAAAATTTCGGGGATTAAAGATATCATTTTGCCCCCCCCCCCCTAATAATTTCAGAACTGAAACAAAAAGAAAGAAATGAAAGAGAAAAAAGGGAAAAGAAAGGAAGGAAAGTGAAAAGAAAACGGAAAACAAGAAAAGGAAAAGGACATGGAAAACCGAGAAGCGCTCGCTCGCATTTAAATATCTTATCCAATGCCGGTGATAATCGGAAATCGGTTTGCATCTTGTGTCTCTATATAATGTTATAGGCCTACTATTCTTCTTCTCACAAAATGTTAGTAATATTACCAGGACTGAATATCACTCCGAGAAATCGACCGGCAAGTTGATCTCAAATAGATACACTTTCAATAGATAACGGCCTACATAAAAAAATCCCCTTTTTTTCGTTCTCTCTCGCTATACTCTCGCTCGGAAAAGCTAAGATGATTTCGGGCAATGCAGGATATTTCAGCAGAAAGATTCCAAAATATAATGGGCAACGAAGTGGTTGACAAATTTACATAAAGCATTTACTGTATCCTAGTGACGAATCCATATTTTTTACGGTCGGTTTCTGACTTCGCTCGCTCGTAGAAACAGAATTGTTTCGGACGGCAAGCAAGGTAGATAAATAGAGTCCTATACGGCACACAGGGGATCGCATATTATATAATAGATATCTGCTTTTATCATATTTTGATGACGAAACAACACTTTTACCATGAAAATGGTAAAACACAATTTAACATGAAAAGGAACATAATTCTCGCTCGCTCGTTTATATATGGTTTTGGAAAGCTAACGAATTCGGCAAGTGAAGTGACTGAATAAATGATTTAGATGCTTAATTTTAGGTTCACATTGTAATTTGCTGAAGGGTTAATACTTCTAACAAAAAATAATGTGTGTTTCCTCCCTCGCTTCGCTCGCTAGTAATATTTAGAAATAGGCTGGTTTCGGACAGATGCAAGAAGTGGACCAGCGATGTGCCAAAATAGAGTCATATTTATCAGCGAGGTAACCATTTCCGATATCATAGAGACCTACAGTGTATTTTGATGACAAAATAATACTTCTTTCAGAACAAGAGATGTGTTATTTTCGCCTCGCTCATTTCGTTTGCTCGCAAAATTTAATAATAGGGTGGTTCTAGCAAGATGCGTCATTTCCCCCAAATTTGAAAACGATTCACGTCCACTTGACCACTTGTTCCGAGGTTATGTTGTTATTGTTAGCATGATAGGAATAACATTATACATATTACACACACGCCCTCTCACACACACACATACACACACCCCTACACACAAATTTATATATATATATATATATATATATATATATATATATATATATATATATATCGTCGCGGGTTCATCGCCACTTAGTTATCTCCCCCCCCCCCCCCCCTCCCAATCCTAAAAAAATGGATCGATGCCTCTGGCACAGCTCACTGATAATCCCCAAGAAGAAACTCGAAAAAAAAAAATAATAATTTTGCTTTCTTGATTCCCTTCCTCGTTTTATCAGTGAAGAGCTTAGAAGTAGGTGTTCTATTTGATGATCTGATATTCATGAATATATTTCTATAGATTTCTGGGGGAAAGGAAGAGAGGGGAGCGTAATATCCCATTCGGAGTCCGTCAAATAACAACTGTGAATTACTAGTAATACGTGTCCGCTTCTGTCTTCTATTCATGATAGTGATATCTACTGTAATCATAACTTCTATTTTTTTTTCTTCACAGGTTTGCAACGAATCGAAGAAACCTTAAATCCGAAGCATGAAGATCATTCCCACCATAGGCCTACTCTTTGCCATATTAATCGTCGGCTTGCCATCGGGCCAGTCAGCACGCTTTCGGCCAGACAAACTCCACAGTGGCGTAACAGCCGGGGGGGCAGGGGGGGCAGAGTGCCCCCCCTGAAGGATTTCAGCGGGAAAATCCACCAAACCACCGGGAAAAAATGAAAAGGAGGGAAAGGAAGAAAAAGGAAGGGAGAAAGGGAAAGGAAGAAGAAGAAAGGAAAAGAAAGAAGAAGAAAGGAAAAGAAAGAAGGAGAAAGGGAAAGAAAGAAGGAGAAAGGGAAAGGAAGAAGGAGAACGGGAAAGAAAAAAGGGAAAGGGGAGAAAGAAGAAGAGAGAGAGAGGGAAAAGAGGGAAAGCGGAAGAAAAAAGAAGAAAGTAAAGGGAAACAAAAGAAATGAGGGAAAAATTAGTACCAAACCCCCGAGTTTCCGGGTACTCCACTCCCTGGACCCCCGCAGTGGCTTTCCCTGTAGACCCCCATCAGGGGCCCTAAGCCAGAACCCACGCCCCCTCCCCCCCCCCCCCCCCCCCCCCTCCCCCCGCTAAAGGCTTCGCAACAAGCAACTCGCGGTGCAGGCCTATCTCCGCATATTCTAGACTTAGTTACCGGGAAATTTTCGGCTCTGCCCCCCCCCCCAAAAAAAAAAAACAGGCAGAGAATGTATGAGACCGGGAACAGACAACGAACAATTCAAAAAAACGTCAGAGCTTCAGCGCTTCGCGCGGGAGGGGAAAATCACCATCCCTGCACCCTCTATCACCCCCACCTGGGGGAGAGGGGGGATGGTGTGTACAAATTTCCCGCCATGCAGACACACTTTTCAAAGAAGAAAATATATTTTAATTAATCAGTTAGTAAAAATTCTGAATATATATCTATCATAAACAATCATATTTTAGAATTTCTATTTGAAAATGGTATTGAAAACAAAAAAGTGGTTATTTTTGGCTCGCTCGCTTCGCTCGCTCGTCAAAATCTTAGGATTTCCATCCAAAATGCGATTAAAATCGAAAAAAGTGGTTATTTTTGGCTCGCTCGCATCGCTCTTTCGTCATATTTTGAATTTTTATTCGAAAATATGATTCAAAAGCGAAAAAGTGATTATTTTCTGCTCGCTCGCTTCGCTCGCTCGCAAAAATAGATGTCAAAATGTGTGTGAGAGGGAAAAAAATTGTTTAAAAAGTTTTTCATCCACCATTCCTCAAATTGTATTTGCGCCGGTGGAGCACTATACCGTCCTCCTAAAATGCAGTCCTAGCTACGCCACAGATTCTAGACATAGACTAGTTACCGGGAAATTTTGGGCTCTGCCCCCCCTGATAACAGGTACCTGTTACGCCCCTGAAACTCCATCTATTAGATGTTCTGAAATACGCGTGCACTGATATCCTCCCTCAGATGGAACATTTAAACCAGATCAACGGCTACTTTGGACTGCTGAAGAGAGACCTGGAACCCGTCTGTGACTACATTTTCAAGAAGGCTGACGCATGCGCACCGGACGGGTTTGACGCAACGAAATTTTGCAACTTTCTCGTCGATTATCTGCAGCTAGTTGATTATCTGCAGCTACTTGAATCAATGGATTCTCCTATTGATGTCGATGGCACAGGAAGTCTATTGGACACCCCTCTTCACAGAATCGTTGGCAACGTCACCCGAAACCTCTATGGAATCGACATCAATGACCCTTCTACGATCTGTCCCAACGCAGACCGGTTCTTTAAACCTTCTCTCAAGAAACTCTATGACGCATTTCTGAGCGAGTTCTACGTCGAGCTTATGACCACCTTGATCCCAGAAATGAAATCCATCTGCCAGGATTGGAAAGGATACTTTGCCAGTCTTGGTGTCCCATATTATTCTCCCCATCAGCAGTTGGTTGGCAACGTTCTTGACATCGGCTTTGAAACGATGGGGTTTGGAAGTCTTAAGAACGCATGCCAGCAGTTGTCACAAGTCTTTCAGAAAGGTAAACTACAACTCTACGTTAACACTAACTCTTTTTGTCTACGTTCTGATCATACTTTCCTTTCTAAAGAAGGACGCATTCACTGTCATCACAGTCATAGATAGATATAGCAGGCATATCAAGCAGGCCTGAAGGCCTATACCCACTGGCGTCGCTAGAAAAGGGAGTATGATGACACTAAAATTTCCTTCGGAAAATACGCCTCCTGTCGGCAGAAAAAGGAAGGAGAGGGAAACGAAGAGGGGAAAGAAGGGAAAAGCGAAAAAAGGGAGAGAAATGAGAGGAAATAATGAAAGAAAAAGGAATCAGAATAGTGGCCATAAAAGGAAAAAATGAAAAGGAAAATTTTTAAAAAGAGTAGGGAAAGAATGATAGGGAAAGGAATGATTTTTTAAAACCTATTAAAGGCAGGCTGCCCTGATGCCGATCATGATTAGAAAACAAGGAAATCACATAAAACTGCCTTGTGCAGCGAGAAGGCAGCGAGGTTTCCAACTCGAATTTATGCGGGTGTTAACAGTCATTACTCTTTTTTCAAAAGATTGCATTTAGATGACAAAATAACATTTTAAAGGAAATTTACGAAAATTCTGTCACTCTCTTCGCTCGCTCGCAAATTTTATTAACGGGAAAGTTTCGGACAGCAAAGATATTCGGAAAGAGAAGTACCAAACATGCCAAAGAAGTCATATTTTGCAGGGAGTTGAAGTCTTACAGGCATATAATTTTGAGGACGAATTGACACTTTTGCCATGAAACAGAATGTGTTTTTTCATCGCTCGCTTCGCTAGCTTTGAATATTGAGAAACAAGATGGTTTCGAAATTTGAACTTACAGTAAAGTCCTCATTCTGCCAGCCAGGTGCCCATATCATATTTGGTAGCGATGCGACGAGATGTACCATTTTAACATCTTAAAGGCCTAAACGTAATGTACTACATGTACATGTAAGCCTACGAAATAACACTACTGCCTTAACAAAGAGCGTTTTCGGGGGGTGCTGGATTGGGTGGGGTTTGTTTGGGGTTTTTTCTTGTTCACTCCCCTCACTCGTGAAATAAAAAAGAAGAAGTTAGATCATCAAGTAAGAAATGTCAGCTCCTCCAAGTTCCAAAAACGTTTATTGGCCCTTAACAATAAAGATCTATATCCGGTAAATTGTTTGCAAATGATTTCTCATGTTTTGGTCATTTGGTTAAAATCAGTGGTTTGTTAAATGGTTGGTTATTTTACCTGACTGCTAAGAAAGCATATGTATGGCTGCTAGTAACCAACCAGGGGACCGACGGCTTTAAGTATCCTCCGAAGGATTACCAAAGGGCATTAATTAACGCATCCACGTGGTTTCGAACCCGGGTACTCCTGGTTACGAGACCACTGCTTTATCACTGAGCCACAGCGCCTCCACATTTGGTGATGGGTCGTGTAGATTAGACTTAGCCTATCAGTCGGCAAATTTAGGGGTCACCACTTAAAAGTTTGGCGGGAAATATAGGTCTAAACAAGCCACATTCCCATTCTAAATGTTCTAGCAACGCCATTGCCAGCGCCCCTCCTTTTTTTCTAAATGCAGCCGTTGCATGGGTACACGACGAAAGGAAATCTTCCCCTGTATGTCTTGATCATGCCCATTTCGAATTTTATACCAAACAGGGAACAGAAAGGTTACTTTCAGATTGGTAACCATTGAGAGAAATCGAATTTATGTATACCACAACTGAGCTAGTTTTCGAGGAAAATCAGTACCAACAAATTATTTTCTCATCATTGAAGTATTCACATATTGTGCTATATTATACATAATTATAGTGCATGCTCTGGAGTTGAATATACCGTAATATGTGCATCGATAGTTTTGAAATTTTTCAAGTGCATTATAATGTCACCGAGGCAGTAGGCCGAGGTGATATATAGTGCACGAGAGAAATTCTTAATCTATGGATGCACATTTTACGGTATATTTGACGACAATAAGCATGTACTATGCGTTATATAAGATGGGAATCGGAGCTCACCAAACTATAAACATTGCAACACCCGTTAATAAAGTGCAACGAACTCCGTATTATCGATAATTTGTGAGTTATCGATATATTTTCCTATGGGATTTTGTACATAAATTAGCGTGCAATATTATACAGATAATGAATGTTTATGAGTGCAATGGACAGAATATTTCATGAGGTGAAAGATGAAATGATCCATTCAACGAGGCGCAGCCAAGTTGAATGGATCAATAATTTCATCTTTCACCGAATGAAATATTCTGTCCATTGCACGAATGAAAAAAACATTCATTATTTGTTTTATGTGACACCTAAAAATAGATCAAATCGCAATAAATTTAGCGCTATACGCTAGCGCGCTGTTCGTGGTATTGCAAACGCAAGCGTTTTAAGGGCTCTCGGCCAGCGTGCAATGGAGCAAATCGTATGGATCCAAAATTGCACGGTAAATGGAGCCACTTTTGCACGATTGATGACGTCATAGTGCAATGGGACAAATGATGAATATCAAACAACCAATCAAATGACAGGGATCTATCTAGGTGTCATATAAAACGCGTTATATAGCACGGTCGTGGCCATATAACGATTTACCCAATGGCATCTGACCAATCAGAAACCTTGTTTCAAGTAACCCATCTTATATAAATGTAATATATCATTATTTATCATTATTATCATTATTATTGTTATTATCATTATTATTACTATTATTATCATCATCATCATCATTCATTCATTCATCATTCATCTTCATCTTCATCATCATCATTCCAGTGCAATGTTTGAAGTGTATTTGCATTTTGCAGTTATCACGGGTCATATAATAGACCGTCAGAGATTGGATATCAAGGTGGTAGAATGGAGACCCGGCGCCTCGGGCTTGGGTTCCGAGTGTGTCTACTAGTCTACTTCACCTCGTAATTTTCATATATTAAGAGTTCATCAGAACTTGCAATATCTCTGGAAAGATGTAACACTATATAGAAGATCGTCTTTGAATAGCATAGCTTTTCGGGAACCCTAAATAAACAGAAAAAAATAGTTTTTGTGATTGGTGCACTTAAACTAAGGTTAATTTTTTTTTTTTTTTTTTTATTGATCAACAGATTGGGCTGATCTGAGGATGTTCTTCAAAGTCTCCGACGTGATGATGAGGTTAAATTCTGGATAAACCAATTACTACGTCTACCACTGTCGTTTTCACAGATCCCTTTCAGATGTCTAGGAATATAACGGTAGGGCTTCAGAAGCGACAAGGCGTTTGATTACCCAATAGCCCTCTGTTTTTAATAGTTAAAGACATTGTATTGTGTCAGGGTTTATGTAAAATTGCACTCGTCTGCAGACTCATGTCATATCTGCTCGGATTGTGAGATATTGTACCTTTGCCAGGTCATGCATTATTATTCATTTATTGATTTGCTGTTTTATTGACACAAGGTAGCATTGTCAGTTACAGAACTGCTTTCCACAACGGCCCTGTCCGCATAATATACAATTACATTAAATCAATCCATAGTATTGCAAATAATCAATAGCACAGAATTAATCTATTTACATACATACAAAATAACCCAACAGAATAAAAAGTTTTTTTTTTAAATACAATTTAAACAAGAAAACATTAGAATAACAAAAACAAGTCAACATTTGAAAAAAAAAAATCGAAATTTATTTAATTTAATTTAATTTATTTTAAAGGTCCCATAGTTTGGAACAATATCCCAACCACTTTAAGAAACATCCCTTCTTTGAAGAATTTTAAAAAACGTTTTAAGTCCCACCTTGTGAGTTTACATGATTTTGATTGATTTTTTGTTCTTTGTATATGTACTTTTTTCTCTCTGTCCACCTTCTGTGCATCAGATATATTTGCTTTTGATTTTTCGTACTTAGGGGTCAGCGACTTATAAGGCTAATAGCTCTTTTTGTTGACCCCAATTCCCATAAAATGTCTCTTATGTAAATGTGTTCTTTTAACCTCTTACCTAGTAATTGTTTACTGTTATCATTTCCATCTCTTGTTTATTTGTCATATTTCTGTATTTTTTATGGTGAATGAAATAAATGAAATAATGAAATAATGAAATAATGAAATAATGAAATAATTTAAACGCATTCGTAAACATATGTCATTGTAAACCGAACACTAAAGTGACTACATGTCGAAAAATTTTCTGAAGTAATTTTGGATTGTCTGAACGATTTGTTGATGACATAATTTCTTTTACTTTGGATTATTCAGTGATAATTTCAGTGGCGTAGACCTGGGGGGGGGGGTGATTTGCCGTTCACGAGAAATCTAGGATCGATTTCGTATACAGATACACACACACGCACACGCACATCCACCCGAATGCACAGACATAAATAGAAGAAATACGCACCGTGACAAACGAATAGAATGTGGACTGACACACATTATTGCATATTTGCATCACGCTATTTATCTTTTGTTGTTGTTGTTGTTGTTACACCACTTCAGAAAAACTGTGACGGCGCCGAAATTACCCAAATGTAATATAAATTAACTACATAAATCAGAATAATGATCGATATTGTTATGATAGTAATCGTCATTTCAGTCACATTAACGATGATAATGATGATGATGGTAACTATTATTATTATCATAAGCATAATAATGATAATACATCACTAATTATTATTATTATTATTTTTTGTTATTATTATTATTATTATTATTATTATTATTATTATTATTAATGTTGTTGTTGTTGTTGTTATTGTTATAATGATAGTAATTATCATTATTGCTGTTCCTATCATTTCTAAACATGTTAATTCAGTTTAATTGTAAGCAAACATCCTTCCCTAAAACCTGGGGGGACGATTGTACATGTCATCCCCCCCCCCACCCACTTTGTGAGGTGGGGGATGCATACCCCTCATCCCCCCGCTGTCTACGCCCCTGGATGATTTAAAAGCATGTAACGACCGGCTGTTTCTTTGATTCACACCGAGGTTGTTCCAGTATATCCCATGAATTCAAATGTACGACTAGCTGCGTTATTAATTAACTTTATGGTATTACTAAGTGAGCCATTATATAACATCAAAATATTTAATCTGCTATATTTCTGCATGTACATGCATTCTTATGCATTTAATCATTGGGCATAAAAACGTGGATTTTTTTTCTGTCAGAAAAATACATACACTCTAAAAACAAACTAATCAAATTTGAATAGGATACAGTACAACACAGTTCATACAACACAACGTAGTTCATTTATAGCGCTCTTACACGGTCCACAGAGCTTCACAAAGTTCAGTTACAGATTGGCATCAAGAAGAACAGTTTTAAGATTCTTCTTAAAAATAGGATCCCAATCAACCGGGGACTTACTAGCTTCTATGCAAATTTTGAAAAGAATATAATCATATTCGTTAGATTTCATTCAATTCTGAGCAGAATCTAATAAATAATGAAAAGAATCTCTTCAAAATTTGAATAGAAACTTATAAGTCCCCGGTTGATTGGGATCGTAATCAAGATTTTGATTAGTTTGTTTTTTGAGTGTTAGATCTCAATAATGCGTGACATTCGAAAAGACGGCATGCATGGAAACAGGGCCCCTTTTCATAAAAAAGTAATATAATAAATTCTCTCGGTAACATACAATTAGCTGAATCATTACGTAGTTGGTACTTATTTAGAGAAGAAGCTTCTGTTGAATTGTATGGTAATAAGTTTTCAGAGCTAGGTGCATGTCAAGTTCTGTGGTATAAAAGATCCATTCGTTCAAAATCTAAACTACATTTCCTCTATCCATCCTGGTACAATAAAAATGTATTAACTATATCTGATTTATTTAATCCACCTCTTCCTGGCCATAAACTTTTGGAAGAACTTATATTGGATTTTGGTATCCCTGCTACAGACAGGAGGAAGTTTAATTGTTTAATTAAGAAAATACCAGAAGAGTGGATGAAAAATTTTGATCCTGATATAGTGGGAGTTTATGAAACAATTGTCCATAAACTAGTGAACACTAAAAAAGTTCCCAGAAATACATACAATTTATTACTCGGTTCCCATACCCCGAACAAAAGATATGCATTTTGGAGTGAAAATTTACCTGTACCAGTAGCCATTAATTGGGAAAAAGTCCACAATACTAATTTTTTTTTGCACTATAGACACCAAACTACGATCTTTTTATTTCAAGATTTTCCGCAAAGCTATCGCGTTGAATGATTTTCTTTTTAAGATTAAGCGGAAGTTCTGTCATTAATGTTACCAACTTTGAAAAACTTTTTGGAATCTGTAATGACAAATTTATTTCTTATCTATTTTTGTTAATGAAATACCATATTTATATCTGCAAATTTAGTAATAGTCTCCCCAATACTTTAGCATTTAAATTTTTTGTTAGAAAACAGAAAGAAATTTAATATTATTTAGCAAAAAAGAAAAACAAACTAACTACCCATTTCAAGAAATGGCGTTTTGAGATTTGATTCTTCCCTTACAACCCTAGGACCAATATAAGTATTTTTATTGTGTGCTTTTGTGTTCTGTAGAGGATGCCACATGTAATATTTGCCTGTTGTCATTATGTAGTACATGTATAATGTAGTACACTGTAATATCGCCATTAGGTGCCAGTTCATGTACTTCAAGGGCGACCTCCGAGATTTCACCCAGTAACCTTTTTTCGCGTTGGCATGACCTCTTGACAGCTGACATTGTTCGTTTTTTAACTCTTTCAACTTCGGATGTGGGATGTTGGGTTCGTAGGATCAGGGAGATGACTCCCATCTCCCTGGTAGGATCGCATACATGTTCGGAGTGGCTGGACTGGGCCGGGTCGGGTGGCGGAGCGATTTTCTTTATATTTGAGTGTTTGGGGGGGGGGCGGGGTTGCGTGGTTTTATTTGTTTTTGTTTGTTTGTTTTTGTTTGGGGGAGAAGGGGGTGGTGTTTGTGAATGAGTGAAGGTGTGTCTGTGTTCGCGTATGCGTGTGTGTGAGAGAGAGAAAGAGAGAGGGTGTGTGTGTGTTGGGTGAGGATGTTTGGGGCGTGATGGGGGCGGGGCAGGGGGTGTGAAAGGTACAGTATGTTTGTGTAAAGTGGATCGCCCTGCTCCTCGGCCTTGCTTATTCCAGTCTCCACAGTGCTCGGTTTTTGAGGTTTCTTTTAGGTTGTCAATGAGGTTGGGACTATTAATTGCGTGTTTATATAGTAGGGTGGGTGTCACCGGCAATCCTTGGGTTTATTTTTTTTTCATCTCGGAGATTCGCTCTTGAACAATTTTTAATTTGTTATTTTTTATATGTTACTCAATGTTCTGCCTCTTTTTTTTTTTACTACTCTTTTTTATGTTCATTGATTTTGTATTTTGATCATGTTAATCACATGTAAATATTATGATTCTCTATGATTTTTCTAATAAATACATAATTATAAAAAAAAAAAGTAATATAATAGCATTTCTTGCTGGAATGGCAACTTTCATTATAAAAGCCAACCAGGAAGCGGAATTCTCACTATTGCCATGGTAGTTACGACTCCAGCAGGAGTTGCTATCATAGCATTTTTTTATGAAACAGGGCACTGGAGGATCGATAGCACCACAATGTACAGGGTGTTGCAGTGTAGTCCAGTGGATAAGTCACCGAACTGCAAATCACAAGGTCGCCGTTCAAGTCTCTGTCTTGTCTTTAACCTGCTATGGCGTGATAATGATCTTCATTTGCCACTCTCTACCCAGGTGCATTAAGTTGGTACCTGATTTGTTCCTTGAATTCACTGGTCGCTGTACTGCTGCGGGAGTTAATTATCACATCTATCAATATTTTGTGTGGATCGGTGTAAAATGCGGCGTGTACCGTATGTGTGAGAGAGTCAGTGACGTATCTAGGTATTATGGCGCCCGGGGCAAAAAATGAAGTGGCGCCCCCCCCCCCCCCCTTCGAGTGCCCAAACGTATCTACATAAAGCTACGAGCGAGGGAGCGAAAATTACGTGACAGCGAGCAAAACAACGACAATTGCATCATTAAAATTCTGAATCCCTTTTAAAAAGCTTGTTTAAGAAAATTACAGGGGCGCGAAATTATGAGATTCTGAGAGGAAATGATCATGCGAGGAGCAAAGCGATCGCGCTTCAGAATTTTTTTTGCACTTTAAACCCTCAAAAACTCTATTTCTGATGCATTTACCCTGCGAATGAAGGGGGCGCAAAATTGTTTTCAAAAATATGATTTTTCTTCATTTCTTTCTTTTTCTCTTGTTGCGTTTTTTGCGCCCCTCAAAGTGCCGCCCGGGGCACTTGCGTCCCCCCCCCCCCCCCCTGCCCCCCCCCCCCCCGATCCGACCCGGGAGAGAGTTAAGTGTAATTATGTAGGACTACTTCAAGTTCAAGTTCAAATCAGGTGTTATTTCCCAAATTTGAAAAGAAATATCTTTTAAACAGTTATTTATGAACTAGATTTACATCATTCTCTCTTTCTTAAAATCAATACAGAGCAAAACAAATGGATAATAATGGATAATATCTACTGACACTATTTAGATTTTTTTTTTAAAGTGGAAAAAAGAAATCCTACGCTCATTATTGGACTCACTCTAGCTTCATCTCAGTTTATTTGTAATCATTGATTTGTAGGCATGCATTGGTATGCTGTTTGACCTCCCTTACCTTTCATCTCATCTTTTGCTTTATGTTTTCATTTTTATGTAACATGAGTAATGATTTTCTTCTTGTATTGTGCTCTTTGTACGTTATAGTGTTTTACCAAGTTTGTTGTTATTTAGCAAGTTTTGTACATTATAAATTTAATCGTCAAACCTGTAAATTTTACATAATTTTAGCCTTATCGCTGCGAAGGGCAATATGAATAAAACATTTTCGATTCAATTCATGCACGCAAAATAGGCCCCACCATATCCTAAGCACAACCCTAAACCTTAAACCTTTAACCTAACCCTAACGGGCATGACGAGGGTGTGCAGCTGAAGTAGAATTTCCAACTGGTTTTGACCAGTTACACAGATGATGATGTTGTTGATCACATGGTTTTACCTCATTTTTTTTTTTCTAGAGAAATCAACGATTAAAGTAAAATACGAATGCAATCTTATTTCTTGGTGCAAAAAATTATTCTAAATAACTATGTGAACTATTTTACAATAAAAATGTGTGATTTTGCATTACATATTTCAAATAATAACAGAAAGAATATAATTCACTAACCATAAATCTCAAGCACAATGCACTGATCATGCTATATAAGAAACCAAACCAAACGCAAAAAGAGGTGTTGTGGCCCAGTGGATAAGTCTCCGGACTTTGAACCACAAGGTCCGGGGTTCGAATCCCTGCTGCGGCACTAAATGTCCTTTGGCAAGATATGAATCTACATTTGCCACGTCTTTCGGATGGTGATGTTAAAGGCCGGTCCCAGACGTAAATAATCATATTTGATTGATACAAATCTGTCACCTAAACCCAATTCGAGAGAGAGGCACAAAATATTCTAATCTAGAAATGATAAGCGCCTCTAAACTAAAAAACTTACCAACCATAGTTCATAGTTCATAGTTCATTTTATTTCTTTCTTTCATAAACATTTATGCATAGTATATAAAAGATAACAGGTTAAACAGATAATCTACATAAGAAACAAAATATTGAGGTGATTAAATACAGTCATGTCATAACAGTAAGAGTAATGCATATTGAGGAGATGAAAGAAAGAGGAGACCTTGTAGAAGCTGGGCTTGTTAGAGTAAGGCCTCCAGAGGATATGATTACATGAGCATAATATGCATAAATAACTTCGGGAAAAATAAAATACCTTAAATAAGACTACAAAAGACTACATATGGAGATAGGAGAGAGAGGGTATGGAGTATATATATATATATATATATATATATATATATATATATATATATAGCTAAATGAAAGGGGAGAAACATGATGATACATTGTTATAAACAGAACAATAGAGATCAAAAGCACAAAAACAGATAAAAAGGGAAATAAATGAATAAAAAAAGAAAGGCAGGAAAGTTGAGAACTTAGGGGCAAATTATATACAGGAGAAAGTTTTTGAGATAAAAGAGAGGGTTAGAGAGGGGTAGGGGAACAAACATAACACAACAATGAGAAATGACAAGATCTGAAAGGTAGAATGCCAGCCTATAGAGGAGAAAATAAAAAGATTGGGGAGTCAATAAGGAAGGATCATTCATAGTAACATATGTGATAACATTTTTTTAACACTGGACATTTTCAGCGTACTTTTTACTCAACAAATATAATTTCAGTTTGCGTTTAAAAACAGATACACTGACAGAACGAGTTACTTCCATTGGAAGTGCGTTCCAAAACTTGGGAGCTGTATAAGCTAATGCAGAGCAAAGGCAGTTGATTGAACTTAACTGCAATGGATAGATATCCTCAACCTTTAACAGTTTATTGCTGTGAAACAAAACATTAGTATGAGCAAGGTAATTTACATGGAAGACAATTCTAATCGCCGTTTTCTGTGCGATAAGTATTATCAAGTTGCGTCTTTAGCGACTTCCCCCATGCCAACACACCGTAATTAAGATAGGGTAAAATCAGAGTAGAGTAGAGTTTCTTGTGGCACAAAAGAACGTAATTTAAGGATTACAACAGTGTTTTTAGACATAACTTTACAAATATTGCTACAATGAGACACCAAAGTCAGCTTCTCATCAATCTGTAACCCAAGGAACTTAGTGGATGTTACTCTCTCAATGTTAACATTATCAGGAAACAATATGTATCGATGGATAGAAATGACTTTACCATGAGGTAAATCTGGCAGGGAGTTACTAAAAAACATATAATTAGTTTTTTGAAGGTTCAAAGACAACTTGTTTGCACAGATCCACAGAACAACATTCTTTAGATCACTGTTAACCGTTTCTAATAAAATTCCAGGATTTTTATGAGAAAAAAATAAACTTGAATCATCTGCGAAAAAAAATTGAAAGATAAGATATCTGATGAAAAAAAGAAATTTCATTTATGTACAAATTCTGAAATATGACGAAAGAGCGATGAGAGCGAGCCAGCCAAAAATAACCACTTTTCTCGATTTTAATCACAATCACGTTAAGACATGGGGGGTACGGGCTTTTGCTCACGCTGGCCCTGTTCTCTGGAATGATCTTCCCCTGGTTATCCGTGAATGCACTTCAATTGACACATTTAAACGTTACCTTAAGACACGTCTATTCAATGCTTCCTACTCTTAATTGTTCCTTAATTTATCATTGTACTTGTGTTTTTTTCTCTCTCTTTCTTTCTTTCACTGCGCCTTGGGCACTCTGCAGAGTGGATATGGCGCATTACAAATCCCATCTATTATTATTATTATTAAGATATAAAGGAAGGGTCAAGGAGAGATCCCTGAGGGAATCCACAGGATATAGATTGATAACTTGAGTCATTTCCATTCATCGATACATATTGTTTCCTGTCAGTTAAGTAGCTCCTGAACCAACTGAGAGCAATACCCCTGACTCCACAATATGCCAGCTTACTTATTTCATGATCAACAGTATCAAATGTCTTTGAGAAATCCAAGAAGATGCCTATCGTGTGATGATGGTTATCTAAAGCTTGAGCCACTTTATCAATAAAATGCATAGCATGAGTAGTGGTGTGTATTTCACAATACCATGCACGATATCCTTAATCAACTCATTTTTAATGCCGTCAAAACCAGGACTCTTATTGCCTTTGAGCGAGGTCAACAGTCTCAGCAGTTCTGCTTCATCTGTTGTCGTCAGAAATAGGCTATCAGTATTTGGCTCTTGAGGTGTTGTGGCCCTGTGGATAAGTCTTCGGACTTTGAACCACAAGGTCCGGGTTCGAATCCTATGCAGGGCGTAACAGGTACCTGTTATCAGGGGGGCAGAGCCCAAAATTTCCCGGTAATATATAGATAACCAAACAAAATATCACTCCAAGAAATCGAGGGGCCAGTTGACCTAAAAATAGATACACTTTCAAGAGATAACGGCCTAGATTAAAAAAACAAAAACAAAACAAAAACATATTTTTCGTTAGCTCGCTCGCTACTCTCAGGTGGTTGACAAATTCTTTTGGACGAATCCATATAATTTTGCCGGAATCGGTCGTTGACTTTCCTCGCTGTGGTAGAAACAGAATGGATACGGACTGTAAACGAGGTAGCTAAAACAGTGTCATATTCGGCACACAGATGATTTTGATGTATTACTAGTATTTAGATATCATACTGGCATGACAGGTTCACAGGTATTCTGATGATGATGATAATAATATTCCGTTCTTGTATAGCGCACATCACATTATTATCACATTATTATATATTATGATAACGAAATAACACTATCATATGAAAAGGGTATATTTTTCCTCGCTCGCTGCGCTCGCTCTTTATATATTAATGATTTTGAAAAGCAAACAAATTTGGTAATTCTGCTGAGACCGAATAGATAATGTAAATGTTTCATGGGCTCAAAGTGTGATTTGCCGAAGGGGTTACTACTTCTACCATCAAAGACAGTGTGTGCTTCCTCGCTCGCTTCGCTTGCTCGTAATATTACAAATAGAGTAGTTTTGGGCGGAAGCTCTGACGTTTCTTTGAATTGTTGTCTGTCCCCAGTCTCTTACATTCTCTACCTGTTATGGGGGGGGGGGGCAGAGCCGAAAATTTCCCGGTAACTACGTCCAAAAATAGAATATGCGGAGGTGAGCCGGCACCTTGAGTTGCTTGTTGCGAAGCCTTTAGCGGGTGGGGCCCAGGGTTCTGGCTTAGGGCCCCTGATGGGGGTCTACAGGGAAAGCCACTGCGGGGGTCCAGGGAGTGGAGCACCTGGAAACTCCGGGGTTTTAATTGGTACTAATTTTTTCCTCATTTTGTTTCCCTTTGCTTTCTTCTTTTTTCCCCCTTTCCCTCTTTCCCCCTCTCTCTCTCTCTTTTCCCTCTTTCTCCCCTTTATCCTCGGCTTTATCCTTTTTTCTTTCCCGTTCTCATTCTTCCTTTCCCTTTCTCCTTCTTTCTTTCCCTTTCTCCTTCTTTCTTTTCCTTTCTTCTTCTTTCTTTTCCTTTCTTCTTCTTCTTCCTTTCCCTTTCTCCCTTCCTTTTCCTTCCTTTCCCTCCTTTTCATTTTTACCTGATGGTTTGGTGGATTTTCTCGCTGAAATCCTTCAGGGGGCACTCTGCCGCCCCCCCCCCCCCCCCCCCCGTTGTTACGCCACTGATCCCATGCCGCGGCACTAATTTGTCATATGAATCTACATTTGCCACGTCTTTCGGATGGTGACGTTAAAGGTCGGTCCCAGACGTAAATAAAATCATATTTTGATTGACACGTCTGTAAAAATAAACCCAATTCAACAACAATTAACAAGTTTAGCTGAACGAAGTCACCATCCGTCTTTCCGATGGTGACGTTAAAGGTCTAAATAATCATATTTGATTGATACACGTCTGTAAAAACCAAATTCAACAACACCAACAACAACAACAACAAGTTCCAGTTGACCCTGGAAAATACCAGTAAGACCGGTTGGAAACACCAGTAAGGCCTATAGCTGTGAGACCAATTCGAAATACCATTCCAGTTACAAGACCCCTGAAAATTTCAATTACAAGACCAGCTTAAATTTCCAACTGGTTTTCGACCAGTTAAATTTAAACTGGGCCAGTTTGACCAGAGACCAGTTAGTAACAATGTTTGAATTTCCAGAGTTACCAGTTGGAATTTAACTGGTTCAACTGGTCCCGCTGTAATCTGGTTTTTCCTTCTGGGATTCATTTTAATTTTTCCACTTTCAATACAATACATAGATAACATAAAATTGAAAGGGAAGAGGGCCTGGAGTGTAGGGTATGGGTTTGCATCTTCGTAAATTGAAAATCAAAGTAAAAGTTTGCCCACTTTCAAAGTTTCACCTACAGTGTGTGTCTTTGAAAAACGGGTGTAAAAAATTTTCAATATAATATATTCGAATATGACATCACTAATTTCCGTTTGCTGTAACGTGACTGCGCCGAGACGGATGCTCCATCGATCTCCAAGCTGAGGTACGTTTTTCGTTGTTTTTCATTTCTAACTGTTAGATCAGTTTCGAAGGTAATTAATTGCGCGTTTTAGTTTAATGGAATTTGCATGAGACTACCTTGGCTGGATATTGACATGACTGAGAAACATGAAAAGGGCCCCTAGCTTGCCTGGGCCTCGACAGTCTGGAATGTTCTGTCCCAACCACTCCATTTGACGTCATGTCGCTTAGTGTGAATTGATCTGTGGACTTGGGTAGAGGCACTCAGCCTGTGTACTCGGTTAATTCCCGAGGTTAATTGAACTTAATTCATCATCATCTAGGAAATACATCACCTCAGACAGTGATGAACGAATATTGCAGGTTTAACCCATTCCATCGAGCTCTGAAAAACTTGGTGATTTATTCATTTTCTTTATACTAAGGAATTAGGCAGTGTTGCATGTTGTTAATGATGTAGGCCTATTGTTTTTGTTGATTCAATTCTCCATGCATTGATATTGCTTTGGCATTGCAAGCCTTGCACTGCAGTGAGGCCTGATCATTGTTATTAACTTGATATTACTTGTTCCCCTGTACTTAAAACTAGGACTTATTTACATGTGTATTTTGCAAACTGACATAGAAATCAGCAAGTAATTCTAAATTATTTGCTGATAATTTCATATTTGAGCCAGATTTTGTTTGAATTGAAAATGATTGTATAACAGTGTATAAATAATAGGAGGGCTCTACACAAACTCCAAACCCACTTGCCAGCTTGCCCAGGCCAGGGCAAGTGTTTTTTAGTTGTTGTTTTCTTTCTTCCTTCTTTTGAGGGGTTTGCAATCTACAAGCCTGGCTTTGAAAGCATTCCCCTCCATTTTCAACATTTATGAATATTTGTATACTTAATTTTGAAAATCATATTATGGAAAATTATTCTTATTTTGTATATTAATTCTGTTGATGGATAATATATATATATATATATATTATATGTATGTATGTTATTCTAAGTTGAAAATGAAAAAAAAATGAAATGAAAGTAAAAAAATCATGAAAGGACAAGTGAATTTTGAAGTCACTGGCCCGAAAGGCCAAGTAAATTCAATCAGAGCTTGCATGAGAACAAAATATCAATTGATATGATATAATGCTCGTAGTGCAAGTACATCTTTAGCAATGGCTAATTAATATTGATTATTTGGCAAAATTTAATTCATACTGTCATGAATTTTTGTAATATGTGGAAATACTGAATAGGGCAAGTGAGATATGTTTTAGGCAAGCAAATTCAAAGAAACTTGCCCAACGGGCAAGCATGAAAAAAAAATTGCAGAGCCCATAGTGTACTTTGGTAGTAATCATCAAATTTGTTACCACTGCAGCCAACAGAACAACAACTAACTGTTAAAAATTGCTAATGTAATAACTATAATAACAACATGTTTAATTTGATTTCACCTAGAAACCATAGTGTGTGAACATGGCGGAGAACATGGAGAAAGCTTCAAGCACATTATCGAACTTGACCTGTCCACTCTGCCTTAATATCTTTGAAGAAGCCACCCTCCTTAATTGCGGACACACATTCTGCCGGAAATGCCTCAAGAAATACGACCTATCCCACCAAAACCTCCACAACATGGTATGTCCTCTATGTAGGAAGATCACGAAGCTGTTGGGGAATCGTGTGGACGACCTGCCCACCAATGTCAATGTCAACGGACTCGTAGACAACTACTATGGTAACTGTGGAGGGCTTAGTGCTGTCTTTGAGATGCACCCAAAGTGCACTGCTTGCAAATTTCAAGGAGAGGCTGTTTCTTTCTGCAGAACCTGCAACAACTACATGTGCAAAGAATGTCTACATTGTCACCAACGTTTGACGTCGGTCTTTGAAGGTCATGAGATTGTGGCCATAGAGGATATCATCAAGGGAAATGTTAGCATTGGACACAACCCAGAGAAATGCTTGATGCACAGACAAGGGGACAAGGATCTCTTCTGTGAGAGCTGTAAAGTGCACATCTGTCTTAAGTGCGCAATCACTGGTCACCGTGATCACAAGATAAAGTCACTTGAAGACTTTGAAAAGGAGTTGAAACTAAAGGTGAACCTTAGATTATAAATGTGTTTATCATAGTTCCAAAATGTGTTTTGAGAAGATATATAGCACTAAAATTCCTGACCACTGCATGACTGCAATCCTAAATTAAAGACACTTAGTCATGGCCTTCCATGGGAAATTTGACACCATACCCAGTAACAAGTGTTGTCCATCACCATGAGTTTTATGACCAACAGACCTTATGTAATGCTCTGTATATTCCACCCTTTGCCCCATTTGGCAAAGTCATTATCTCACTTTCCCTGGCCTGACAATGCCCAAAGCAGGCCAAATAATATTCATGGTGGGACACGCGCAAAATCGTGAGCTCTTCCACTCTGACCGGAAGATGTATGTGGATGTGTTCATTTACCATGATTTAAAAATGCAGGATGAACAATGAGATCAACATCCCTTAGCATCTCTTTTTCAGATCCAAGAACTAAGAAATGCTTATTGATCGCATTAAGGGGGGGGGCATCCCTGTCCTATGGATACAGCAAAATTCTAGTCTGATAAGGCTTGGTGGGACTTCAAAACATCTACACAAAACTTTGAAATACACTAATTATACAAAATTATGCACATTTTTTCAATTGTTACGTATCACTATTACGTATTGCATAACATAATATTGTTGGCATGTTGGCTCAATTTATAGAGCGTCCTCCTCATGAACGGGAGGTCGTAAGTTCGATCCCCGGCCGAGTCATACCAAAGACAAAAATAGGACCTTCTACCTTCTAGCCACTGAGGCGCTTGGCATATAAGAATGGAGAAGGGTAATAATAACAAATTATGTAAATGCAGGGCCCGCTGGAAGATTAGCTGATAGCTACGGTGGTTACCCTGGGCTATTATTATTATTATTATTGTTAATTCATTCATGTTTTCTTTGGTATGCATGTCTGTCAAATTATACTCTTAACCCTTAGAGTTTTGTGATTCTGCCCTCCGTGAATCACTTTTTAGGGTCAAAGGTCATACATACTTTGGTTGTTGTGTCATGTTCAATCTGCAGGCCCAATTTGTTGATGGTTTTTTGCACAAATTTTGGGCCCACTTTCGAGGCAGGAAGATGAATACATATATTTTGTGAATATTCTGCAGACAGACACCTTCTACCTCTCTTTCACACACACACACACACACATACACACACACGCAAATACACATCAGTTCAGTTCAGTTTATTTCCATTTCCAACAAAACAATCCATTCATAACAATTTTGAAAAGAAATTAAACATATAAATTATTGTACGATGATATGATACATGCTTGAATTATACAACAGAGAATATACATGAACATGCAGCAATATACAGTATAACTGGTATGTTTGGTTTATTTCAAAAACCTGTGGAAATGGAAGGATCATGGACTTAATTCCACATGGACTACCAATTGTCACAAGCCCTTTGAAGTGAGTGTTCCATAGCTGGATTTAATTACCCCTGCCAAAAGAACTTTGAAGTGGGTAAGAAATCAGCGTGCGGTTGAGTGGTCGGTCTGTTGCAAATCTTGCAGATCAAACTACTTCCTTATTTTTTTGAGCAATGCTCATGAAATTTGGTGGACATGTTGGTCTTGGAATGAAGATGTGCTAACACATTTTTTAAATCCCCAATCAGTTATATCGGGAGGAGAGACCTGCGGGTTACAGTGATTCAGTTCACTTTTCGCCTCCAGGCACAGGTGACGTCAAACAAATAATAATAATGATAATGATAATGATAATGATGATAATAATGAGAATAATTATTTGTCAGACACATTGTTGCTTTAGTAACTGCATATACTGTTGGTCAAGGAAACCACAATTTCAAATTGAAAAGCCCGCCGAATGATAATGTGGACAGTATTCTTTACTTCTTGAAAAGCCGAACATACCATAGGTGTGTGCAACTGAAATATAATCGCACCTCATTTTGCTTACAAGCAACTATCTCCTTTATTTTTCCAAAGCTGCATTTTTCATCAAAATTATGCCACATACAAGGTTTAGAGTGAGGCAATAGATCAAACATTTAGAATGACCCGAGTGAAGTAAGAGGAATAAGTGAACAGAAGATGCCAAGACAGGCACTGGAAATGGGTGAGATGTTACAGGGCATCGTCTGCTTGTGCAAGTAATGATCAACTTGTGACGTCACACATCTCTGTAGCGTTCTGAGAGCTTGTCCGGTGCTGTGTTGAGGCTGTATTTCATTGATTTGTAATTGATGATAATTATTACGTCAAATGCTTTTGAATGCTGAATTTTGATAAGCTTGTCCAATCTAAGCCTCACCTATGCAATAATGAAAATAAATTCATTATTTAAATCAATGAATGTGTACTTTAAAGTAATGGTGAATGTCATTTTCTAAAGTAGGTTCATGGAGGGATCCACTAAATGCATGAAGGTGGGCTTGTAGAATGTGGATCCCTCAACACACAGATGCATGGCCCACCCACAAAACAGAAATTGTCAGGTGTCATATTTAAAAAGAACAACTCAGAATCCGAAACCTCAATTTAAGGTAAAGAAACCAAACTAAATGGATTCCTTTCGTTTTTGTTTTGATGGGGGTTTCTTTTCTTTGTTTTAAATTCAATTTTAGGTTAACGATCTGATCCAGCGCTGTACATCTAGAAATTCAGAACTGGAGGCAAACATTCAGAATGTTGAGACACACCGGCAAGAAGTACACACTGCTCTGCAGAGACTACGAGAAGATGTCAGGCAAGCATACACCATCAAGGCCAAGCAGCTGGAAGAAAACCAAAGCCATCTCCTTGAACACATTGATGAACTGCACCATGAGTTTGATAACGAGCTGGACGCTGTGAAGTCTAGAAACCGCTGTATAATCAAAGGCATTTGTAGTTCGATGGCTCTGGTGGCTAAAGACAGACTCAGTTGTCTTGAGATGTGACCCAACAGGAACGACCCTCAAACAAATCATCAAAACAAGACACAAGACCACACGACAGGCATCAGCTACAAGGAATGGTTCCATTCTCACAAGTTCTTGTTCCACTTGTCCAAGTGTGGTAAGGGTCTATGACAGAAATGGGAATGCTGGAAAGCCTCTGCAAGCTCCAAGCGGAGTCTGCCTATATGCTGCTGTGGATGAGCAGGACAGAGTATATGTAGCAAGTGTTGATCTTAAAAACAGAAAAGTGGTGATCAGGCTGTATGATCTTGATGGTCTAAATCTTAAATTGAGGGTTGAGTTTAAAGAAATGAATATGGCACTGCAGTTTCAGTGGTGTTACCTGGTTGCCCTCTCTCCAGACATGCTTGCCTTTGCTTGTGACAAAAAGGTATATTTCCTCCAAGTTTTCCTGTGATGTCAGTGTTTGAACTGAGTCCTCTGTAAACCCTTCTCATCTGCAGGGAGGTTCGGCAAGGACTCCAGACAATGGACCATCTGCTGAGCTCTGATACTTTCACCAAGAGGAAGCAATGGCTAATGACGTGGGTCTTACATGCGCTAGACACTCGAAAACAGTAGTATGATGATCATGATGAGGATGATGTATGACTTCAAGAACATTTCAAAAGTTTGTCCCTTCTAACTATTTTTTTACTTAAATTGTTTACCAGGGGAGCATTTCATGAAGAGTTTTGTCGGTGAAAATTACCGACAAATGTTATAAGCTACTGAAAATCCTAGCATCTGATTGGCTGAAAGCAAATTAGTCAGTGAAAATCACCGACAAAACTCTTCATGAAACGCTCCCCAGGTACAGTGGAAATTCAGTATAACAAGGTCCTTGGTACCATCAAAATTACCTTGTTATAGCAGGAACCTTGTTATATCAGGAATATTGTTATATCAGATCTCTTTGTAACGAGTTTCCACTGTATATGAAATTTTTGAATAAAAACAAAAGCATCACCTCGAATACATCAACAATTGCAGCCAAAAGACTGAATTGCTGAGAATGATATATCGTTGTCAATATATATTTTTTTTTAAATCACAGTAGCAAAAATGTGTACCGTTATATGAAGAGCTTGTTTTCAAAGGGGGCTAGATCCACTTTGGATGATAATTGAGTTATTGATATCAGAACATTGTTCAACTGTGTTCCTCCTGTCTTTTGAACAAAAGTATTAAGCTAAATTTTTAGAACATTCATGAAAAAATGCTATTTCTAATTTTACTTTTCCATAGACACCTGTACAAAACCAGGCAAACAAATGTGGTTTTCTCTGAAGTTTTAAAAGTGGATGTAACCTCTTCTGCACACAAACTTTTCATATATTAGAATTATAATCTCTTCATTATTAAGTATACATGTAGATGAAAGTGTAACAGTAAATAATGAGAATGAAAGGTAATAGACCTAAGAAAAACAAAACATATGGTAATCTGTTTAGATTTCTCAAACTACATTACTGCTGATTCGATGGAAAAATTCGGTATAGCCACAATCGGGGTTCAACTTTTCTACAGACAGCATTATGCATCACTCCTGATAACCCAAAGCCATATAACATGTATAATCTAATGTCTTGTGGCATGAAAGGTTGGACCATATGAGCTCCCCATAAGGCAGGAACTTTGGTTTGGATTTCATGTGTGTTGGCTGTGTAAAAGAATGGTTACATAGGGCTATTTAAATGTGAAAAGAGACACGTGTAACACTTTTTTTATAAAATAGCAACTGTACATGCATGATTTTGCTCCTATAATTCATATCTTTTTAGCAAGGTATTAATTGGTTATTGGTTATACAGTATTTTCTTAGTAGCTTATTGTCCTATCATTAGGAACAAAAAATTTAACATACATACAAAATTTACAAAAATATATTCCCCCATATTGATCACAGATTATTTGTCTTTTAAATTTTATTTCTTACATTTGCTCTTCTCATTATATCT
>JAPZVO010001969.1:0-12090 GCA_029962745.1 Echinometra lucunter | reverse complement strand
CTGTATATCGACGCGGGAAGCGACGGGAGGAAGACAACGAGCGATTCGCTCGAAGAAGTCGGGCTAATAAAGCCGAGAAGTCGAGGACAGTTTTGCTTGTAACTGCGCATCCAGATGATGAATGCATGTTCTTTGCTCCGTCAGTCCTGTCGCTCAATGCAAATCTTCAAACATCTGTGCATATTTTGTGTCTTTCTAGTGGTAAGTGTGTGAGTTCACATTCATGATTCATGAACAGATGAACAAATTTGATGCTGTCTGCTGATACTTTTTGTTTGGGAAGGGGAGGGGAAAGGGAAAGGGAGGAGATGCTGGGGGCTGTTTCTGGAAATCAATGCCAAGTTTGTCTTATCTTTGTCCGCCAACTACGGAGATGACTCTAATCTTGCTAAACCGTTTCACAAAGAGCATACATGTACTTGCTAAATATCTCGTGATATTGATACTATTATCAGTGAGGAAATGTGACAACACATAGCCTTGATTCGTGTGTTGATCCTGGCCGGAATCACGTATAAAATTGGTATCCGAAATAGGCTGATTTAACGTTGCCAATTTGAAGATGCCGTTATTGAAATTAGCGATCAAGCGTAGTGCAAAAGGCATGGAGAGGGTGTCGCTGAATGTGAGCAGTGCTGATCTTATCGGCGCTATCGGCGCGTCTACTAATTTCGTACCCGATTTATATCCCGATTTTTTCAAGGACGATTTTAACAGCCTCGTATCAAGGCGCAATATCGTATAAGTAGCGAACTGAACTTCAGCAGCGGATTTTGGAGCCGGGGGGGGGGGGGGGGGGGGGGGGGGGTGAGGGAGCAAATAGAGTAATACGTTGCTTGGCCAGAATATGCTGCACCATGAGCACGTTCGGGGCTCTTCCCAGTGTGAGAATTACATTTACATTTTTTGTGATTTTTTTTCTTTTTTGTTTTGCTTCAGAGTTTTAAATCATTTTGACACTGCCCTCTGAGAGATGTATTCCCTACATAGAGATACATACTAATTACATCTATGATTCTCTATGGCTGTACTGTTGTAAAAATTTTGGATACACCTTGATTATTGTACCAGCCTATGCAGTGGGGGATCCGAGCAAATTTCCACCCCCCCCCCCCCCCCCACCTCCCGCACAGGAATTAATCCCGGACACGAATACACACGAATACATTCAGGCTACAGATCATGCAGAGACCATTAATTTTATTAGTAGGTTTGATGTTGTTCGTAGTGTTACAGTTTGTTTTTGAAAATAAATTTTTGAGAGTGGTGGGGGGGGGGGGGGTGTTAAGCATCGTCTTGCTTCGCATTCCTTTTTTTTTATAGTAAATATTTACAAAATAGTTTTCATGTCAACATGAATATAAAATTAATATCATCATATAATAATACGTAGGCCTACCTCGTATGATCATTATTTTGTTTGTTTGTTTGGTTTTCAAACCTGCATGGGGAAAATCAGGCCGGTATTTCTCGGGTTGTATGCCCTGGCGTGTTGTAATGAACAAATACTGAATAATCACACTGTTTAAACACAATTATTAATATCATTTATTGTTTCGTTTGGTTGTTTTGTTATATATTTCGAAAAAATGCTGCATTATAATTCATATTGTTTCATTTGGTTGTTTCGTTTCGAAACTGCTGTATTATATCCTGAATTGGACTGTGGCGTTGTTTTGTTTTGTTTTGTTTTGTTTTTTCTTTAGCTATTCTTAATTCTTGATACGCGTTAATGATATCCAAAGACATGCTTAGAAATTTTGAAGTTCATAAAGCCTTTGAGCGCGGGGTCCGGCCACTTGACCGGAGGAACTTGAGACGGCATGTAGGCCCCTACAAACGAGAATTTGAATAAGATTATTTCCCCCTCAGATTTGTTATCCTTTTCTGCATGCATGCCTCCTGTAAATTTACATTAATGTCAGTGGCGTAATGAGCCAAAATATTTTTTTTTTTTTTTTTTTTTTGGGGGGGGGCTCAATCTTTGCGAGGAGCGAAGCGACCAACCCTGAGGGAGTGTAGCGACCGAGCCGGGGTACCCCCCCCCCCTTCACGATACGGAGCTTTTTCATTTTTTCGACTTAAATTCCAACTTCAGTTCAGTTCAGTTTTTATTTTCTCTCATTTCCAACAAAAGGATTTCATTTCAGTGGGGCGGTAGTGATTACGCGAAGCGTGTGAATCACTTAATGAGCGCGCGAAGCGCGCTCCCTAGGGGAATTTCCCCCCTCCCGCGGAAAGCGCGGAAGCTCCGACGTTTGATGACATGTTTGAGGACATGTACTGTTATGGATAAACGTGACATGAATCTACCGACCGGAAAAGGATATTTTTTCATGAACTCGGAAACATGCAGCCCAAATATTCTTCTTAAGTTTCAAACAAATGCCAGCGTTACACAAAATACTTTATTACTTATGATAATAATACAGACAAAGACACTATGAAATAAAAAGGACCCCGGGAAAAGGACGAGCATGGAGAGGGTGTGATGCGGTGGGGTACCAGGGTTTCACTCCCACAGTGGCGTAGCTAGGATTTCATTTTAGTGGGGCGGTTGTGAGCGCGCGAAGCGCGCTCCCTAGGGGGGGGGAGGGTGCAGGGAGGGGGGAGTTTTCCCCCTCCCCGCGCGAAGCGCGGAAGCTCCGACGTTTCTTTGAATTGTTCCTTGTCTGCTCCCGCTCTTCTTACGTTCTCTTACCTTTTTTTCTTTTCTCGCTTCTGCTTTTTTTCTTTCTACTTTTTCTTTCTTTTTTTGTTGGTGTTTTGGAGGGGTGACCGCCCCCATCGTCCCCCCCCCCCTGGCTACGCAATTGCACTCCCATGGTAAAGGAGTTTTTTGTAGTATTGATGGTTTGCAACTCTGTAAAAGAACACTATTTGAGACTGCAAACTTAAAGCCCTTGTGTAGTTTTGGTAAAACTAAGAATATTCATTATCAAAGTTTGAATCCATTGTCAGATAAACAGATAAAACCAAGTGTTATATCATAAAACACATTAGTATTGATATTATGCGTGTTTTCTGCCTTGCTATGCATGCTATTTGGGAAATTGTGAATGCGTTACTTTACAGTAGAAAGGGAGTCTAGGGAGGAGTAAAGAAATTCGTGTGATAACACTTATATAAAATTGAAAATAAACCATGGTTGAAATTTATTTGGGGGGGGCTGGTCCCCCCCCCCAAGCCCCCCCCCCCTCCAGTACGCCAGTGATTAATGTCCCCACTCCTCCTAACTAGATAACTTTCCCATTGCCCCTGCTACATGTGTGAATATTCCACATTCATTTTCAAAAATGTATAACCAATATAATGAAAAAAATTGTAGAGGATCGAGTCCCAAGGGCGTAACAGGTACCTGTTATCGGGGGGGGGGGGGGGGGGGCAGAGCCCAAAATTTCCCGGTAACTAGTTTAAGTCTATGCATTTTAGGAGGACGGTAGTGCTCCACCGGCGTAAATCCAATTTGAGGAGTGGGGGATGAAAAACTTCTTAAATGATTTATTTCCCTCTCACACTCATTTTGATATCTATTTTGCGAGTGAGCGAAGCGAGCGAGCAGAAAATAACTACTTTTCCGGTTTTGAATCACATTTTCGAATAAAAATTCTAAAATATGACGGAAGAGCGAAGCGAGCGAGCCAAAAATAACCACTTTTCTCGATTTTGATTGCTTTTTTCGGATGGAAATCCTAAGATTTTGATGAGCGAGCGAAGCGAGTGAGCTAAAATAACCACTTTTTTGTTTTCAATAGCATTTTCATATAGAAATTCTAGAATATGATGGTTGTTTATGATAGATATTCAGAATTTTTACTAACTGATTAATTGAAATATATTGTCTTCCTGAAAAAGTGTGTCTGCATGGGGGGGAAATTTGTACACACCATCCCCCTTCTCCCCCAAGTGGGGGTGATAGATCCCCCACCCCCGGAATTTACGCCAATGTAGTTCTCCCTAGAGGGGAGGGTGCAGGGAGGGGGGATTTTCCCCGACGTTTCTCTGAATTGTTAGTTGTCGGTCTATCTTCTGCGGCGTAACTAGGATTTAATTTTAGGAGGACGGTAGTGCTCCCTATATAGGGGGGAGGGTGCAGGGAGGGGGCAGTTTCCCCCCTAGGGGGGAGGGTGCATATGTATAGCCAAAAATTTCCCGGCAATTAAGTCTAGAATCAGAGGTGTAGCTATATAGGATTTCATTTTAGGAGGACGATAGTGCAAAGCGTGCTCCCTAGGCATGCTAGGGGGAGGGTGCAGGGATGGTGATTTTCCCCTCCCGCGAAAAGCGCGGAAGCTCTGACGTTTCTTTGAATTGTTCGTTGTCTGTTCCCAGTCTCTTACATTCTCTGCCTGTTATCGGGGTGGGGGGGGGGGGGGGGGGGGAGGCAGAGCCGAAAATTTCCCGGTATCTAAGTCTAGAAATAGAATATGCGGAGGTGAGCCCGTACCGCGAGTTGCTTGTTGCGAAGCCCTTAGCGGGTGGGGCCCAAGGTTCTGGCTTAGGGCCCCTGATGGGGGTCTACAGGAAAAGCCACTGCGGGGGTCCAGGGAGTGGAGCTCCCGGAAACTCCGGGGTTTTGGTACTTAATTTTAACTCATTTCTTTTGTTTCCCTTTGCTTTCTTCTTTTTTCCCTTTCCCTCTTCCCCCCCCCTCTCTTTCTTCTTCTTTCTCCCCTTTCTCCTTTTTTCTTTCCGTTTCTCCTTCTTCCTTTCCCTTTCTCCTTCTTTCTTTCCCTTTCTCCTCCTTTCTTTTCCTTTCTTCTTCTTTCTTTTCCTTTCTTCTTCTTCCTTTCCCTTTCTCCTTTCCCTTTCTCCCTTCCTTTTTCTTCCTTTCCGTCCCTTTCATTTTTTCAGGTGGTTTGGAGGATTTTCCCGCTAAAATCCTTCAGGGGCCACTCTGCCCCCCTGCCCCCGGCTGTTACGCCACTGAGATCGACCCTAAATCTAGGCGAACCTTTTTTTCCCCCTGTTTTACATCATCACAAATTTCCATCGAAATCAAACAGAATTAAGGATGCAACGGGGAAAGCTTCAGCCAAAGATTCGACCCCACACAAAAGTAATACAGAGCGCATCATAACAAGGTGAACATTTTTAATTTAATCTTTATAAAATGACTTTTTGCAGAATTCATACTAATTTCATACAGAAAATATTCAGTAATACTCTCATTTCAATTATAAGCCCCTTTTACAATTCCGATTCTCAATTTTGGGGTCTCGCGGACCTTCGGTCAACTGGGCTTGAACCCTTCAAACATTATTTAGATAATCAAACGTAAGACATTGCATATCAAACAGAATACATCGAGACTATATTCCATTATAATTATATAGGGAAATAAGCAAGTGGGGGGGGGGGGGCAGTTTGAATCGGTCGCTGGCATTCACAAAAATTCTCCGAGAAGAGATTGAAGAACAGTCTAATCCATCGAAAAAATATTTCTTATTAACGTGCCTTTGACCACAACAGACAGCAGTCTTCTTGCAGACTATCCCCGGCCCACAATGTTATATTCCTTATGCATATATATATATATAGGGAAATAAGAAAGTGGAGGAGGGGCAAGGACAGTTTGAATCGGTCCGCTGGCGTTCACAAAAAATTCTCCCAGAAAAGACTATACCGGGGCGAGTCCTAGAAAAAGCGGAACGGCGGATTTTCTGTACTTTACCTTCGAAAGATATATTTTTCTACATCATTGGGTACAGCACCCTCTACCGAGAAGAATGATACCGATATCACTGAATTTGGTGAAGTAATTTTGATTCTATGCCCGTGCCTTAAAATACGTTCATTTCCAAGTTTTGGGCGAGAGATGAGAGCAAAATTGTGTCGGGGAGGCCTTTCATAATACAATGTTTGAGGGAAGCCCACTGATGCATGTAAATAAAAACCCATGCAATATGAAAGGCCATTCCCGGCACAATTCTACTCTCATCTGTCGCAAAAAAACATGCGAAATTTGAAAATTACTGTATTTCAAAAAACGGGCATAGAATCAAAATTACTTCACCAAATTCTATGATCTTGGTATCATTTTATTTGGTAGAAGAAGCTTTAGCCATTGGTGTAAACATAATATCAACATTTTGAGGATGAAGTACTGAAAATTCGCCGTTCCGCTTTTTCTGGGACACCCGGTATATAGGCGGAGATTGAAGAGACGGGCTAACCCATCGGGAAAAAAAAATCATCGAAAGTTATTTGTCTAGGGCCATAGCGGACTAGTTCTCCCTCAGACTGTCATCTCATAATAATATATTCCACGACTAGGGAAGAGGGGGGAGGGTCAGTTTGAATCAATCCGCTAGCGTTCACAGGAAATACCTAAAGAAACGACATTGTGAAAGTTGAAGAGCAGGGACTAATCCATCCCAAAAAAAATCATTAAAAGTTATTTGCCTACTGCCATAGCAGACCAGTTTTCCCTCAGACTGTCATTTCATATATTCCACGTGTAATATAATATGGGACTAAGGTAAAGGGGGGGGGGGGGTGTTTGAATCGGTCCGCTTAGGCTCACAGGAAATACCCACGAAAGCGACTATGTGCAAGTTGTAGAGCAGGGTCTAATCCATTGAAGAAAAAAAATATATTTCCTCAAAAGTTATTTGCCTACGGCCATAGCTGACTAGTTTTCCCTCAGACTGTCATCTCATCAGTGGCGTATCTAGGCAATATGGCACCCGGGGCAAACAGTGAAGTTGCGCCCCCCCCCCCTCCCGGGTGCCCAAACGTATCTACATTTTTTCAACAATTTTTTAGCCCTGTAAAGGCTATTTATTAGTTTATTATCTGTTACATCAAAATGAAATCACAAATATTATCTTTTGGCAAGATAATAACAGTTACACCTTTTTCTCACGATTCCTTTAAAAAAATAACGATTGAAGTATGAGCCATTTTCTATCAAACTTATCAAGTTTCCCTGAAACAATATAAGTATATCGCTCATCCATTTAATCCATTTAATATCAGGGCGACAAATAGATTTCTTTCAAAAATGTTTAACCTTTTCAAATGCTGCATTATACTGGGGGCGCAGTATTTAACGAGAGGCAGATGAAACTTAATGATAGCGACCAAAGCAACGACAACTGCACCATTATTTTTCAAATTCTGAACCTTCTAAAAAAAAAAGCTATTTGAAAAATTCAGTGATATCCTGAAAGGAAATATATTCATGCGAGGGAGCAAAGCGACCGAGAACTAGAAAAATGCGGCATTTATATCATTTTAAACCTCGAAAACTCTATTTTCTGATGCATTTACCCTGCGGATGGGGAAGGGAGCGCATATTATGACTTTTCTTCATTTTCTCCTTTATTTTTTCTCTTGCGTCTTTTGTGCCCCCTCGAAAGTGCCGCCCTTATTAGATGTTAGATTTCTAATGTTTAACCTTTGCAAATGCTGAATTAGGCAACACTGGGGAGCAGTATTTAGCAATAGGCAGATAAAACCTACATGACAGCGAGTAAAAAACAACTACAATTTCATCACTATTCTTAAAAATCTGAACCTCTTTTAAAAAAACTTATTTAATAACAGGGGTGCGAAATTATGAGATTCAAAGAGGAAATGATCATGCATGGGTGCCGATTTGTGTTGGTGGTTGGGGGATGATTGATGCCGAATATCCTCGGCCGCGGAGCAAAGCGACCGGGCGGAGAAATGGTGTGAATGACAGACTAAATAAGTGGGGGGGGGTGGGTGTGTGGGGGGGGGGTATAGGACATTTTTTGCTGTCAGTATCGCTGCATTCCTAGTCGAATCTACCGCTCCTCCAATTGACCGCACAAAAATTGTTTTCAAAGTAAATTCAAACAATATCGCAGAAGTACATCCTCCTTACTTAAATGAAATCCTTAGGGGACTTCAACTTTTACTTAGAGTATGAACCACTTCGTTTTTTTTTTTATTTTGCGAGCGAGCGAAGCGAGAGAGCCAAAAACTCCACGTTCTTGCTGTAAAAGAAATGTTATTTTATCTCATCAACGGCCAAGTAAGAGGGCATGGGGAGAGTTTGACTCGATCCGCTAGCGTTCACAGGAAATACCTAAAGAAAGGACTATGTAAAAATTGAAGAGCAGGGTCTAATCCATTGGAAAAAAAAATATTTCATTCAAATTTATTTTCCTAGGACCATAGCGAACCACTTTTCCCTCCCTTACGCGGATGATGTACAGGCATCAATGAGACATATCCCCCGGGGTCATATCACATGCATTCCACGAGTAGTAATAAGACAAAGGAAGGTGGGGGAGAGTTTGACTCGGTCCGCTAGCGTTCACAGGAAATACCTAAAGAATGTGAAAGTTGAAGAGCTTTTTCAGAATCGGTTAATTTTTCATTTTAGCTTTTCCCTCAGACTGTCATCTCATATATTCCACGTGTAACATATAAGGGACTAAGGAAGAAGAGGGGGGCAGCTTGAATAGGTCCACGAGAGTTTACAGGAAATACCTAAAGAAACAACTATGTGGAAGTTGAAGAGCAGTGTCTAATCAATCGAAAAAATAACATTTCGTTAAAAGTTATTTGCCTATGGCTATATAGTAGACTACTCTCCCTCAGACTGTCGTCTCATAATTATATACCACGTGTACCTTGGGACTAAAGGGGGGGGGGGTCCACGGCCACTTCACCGAAGGCAGAAAATAGCCAATTGTAATCTATAATGTTACACCGCTCTAACGAATTCCAGTGCCAGAAGGAAGTTTTTAATTAAACAATGGATAAGGTTTAAAATTTACATGGCATTCACTCGGACGACATAATGCTCCGCCGACATCTGCAAAGCCGACAAATTAATGCTACCAATATTATTGCTTGGCCGACACCTTTTTACACCAATGATATCATGATTACTGAGATTACAGCATGTCAAACCCATTTCAGAATCGGTTAATTTTTCATTTTAGCTTTTCGCTATATTATAGCGAGGGTTTTTAATATTTTTCAAAGAGGTACTTGTGAGGGGTGCAAGTGAGGTGGTAGGACTACTCTTTTGGAGGACAACACGCCCCTGGACGACTCCATAGGGCCTATATCTGACATTCCCCTGGACAACGGTTTCCCCTGAGGACAACTCTCAGAAGAACGGCTCTCCCCGAAGGCACCAACTTTTCCAGAGAAAAAATTATTTAAGTCAATGCTTATCATTATTAAGTTTGTCAATGAATGAAGTAGTTTGTGCCTTATTAGTCAATTATTTATTTGTTCATTTATTCATTCATTCATTCATTCATTCATTCATTCATTCATTCATTCATTCGTTCATTCATTCATTCGTTCATTCATTCATTCATTCATTCATTCATTCATTCATTCATTCGTTCGTTCGTTCATTCATTCATTCATTCATTCATTCATCTATTCATTCATTGATTCCTTATTTCTTGAATCAATTTCCTTGGATAATATTTCAGCTTCTGCCGGAGTATTAACTTATTAGACTTGGAAAAAAAACCCCAATCATCTCGCAGCATCAGCTGAATTGTACAAATCTGTTACAAAAAAAGTATAGATGGATATTCGCCAAAATCAAAAAGCATTTAGGCGCACACTATTACAATAGAGGGGGGGGGGTGGGATGCATGCTCCCCTTATATTTTGGACATTTAAAAAAACTGTGTAGCAAATAATTAGTAGAATTTGTAATATATTCAATGGTTTGCCGTGTTGTAACCCATGTTAAGGGAGTATGAGTGCGCCATAAGTTATACGCTCCCTCGCATACAAGAAATTTTACGGAAGTTGACGTCACAGACACCCTTTCACCGCAATACCCTATTGTATACCGTGTTATAGGTTTTAAATACGAAGTTAGACTCTCAGAAATTATTTCCTCTTTCAAGTCTTAATCAAGAGAGGTATTAAAAGCCATTTTAGAAAATTAATACAGAATAAAAGAGCTGTGGGTATTTCAGTTTAAGTTTGTTTTTGTTTTTTTAATGAAAGAGAGTGATGGGTCAAAAGTAGGCCCTATATTATTAATAGCAACTTAATCAACTTCTAACTTCAAAATCCAATCATAATTTATATGCGGCGAGGTATTTTAGAAAATGAATACGGAATAAGAGTCCACGGTATTTCAGTCCACGTTAGTATTAAAACATTAAAGGGCAGCGGAAATTTTTCATTGAAGGTGTGGGAAATCCGGAAATGGGGACGAAGGGAGGCATAATTATCTTATATACCGATAACGCATTATTATTTTGTGATGCGATATGAGAAAAGTCGGGCTCTTTTTCATTTTCGGTCTCGCGATCCTCCGGTCAAGTGGGCGGACCCCAAAGGGGGGGGGGGGGGGGGTGGGGCAGTTTGATCGCGGTCCGCTAGCGTTCACAGGAAGTATCTAAAGAAATGACTAGCTGTGGAAATTGATGAGCAGGGACTATAACCCATCGAAAAATGAATATTCCATTAAAATTTATTTCCTTAGGGCCATAGCGGACTATTTTTTCCTCAGACGGTTATCTCATAATTAGAGAGCAGGGGAAAGTTTGAGTCGGTCCGCTGGCGTTCACAGGAAATACCTAAAGAAAAGACTATGTGAAAGTTAAAGAACAGGGTCTAATCCAACGAAAAAAATATTTCATTCAAAGTTATGCCTACGCTACGGCAAGAGCGATTCAAACTGCCCACCTTCCTTTGTCCCATGTCGTATCAAGACAACTCCCCCGGGAGGACAACTCCCCCGGGGACTGGGGGAGCTGTCCTTGGGAAGTTGTCATCCGGGAAAAGTGTCCTCCGGGGAGAGTTGCCCTCGGGGGAGCTGACCTCCAGGGGAGCTGTGCTCCAGGGGGAGTTGTCAGGTGGGAATCGTATCGGGGGAGTTGTCCTCCCGGGGGAGTAGTCCTAGAACCACGGCTGAAGGCAAATAACTTTTAATGAAATATAATTTTTTCGATGGATTAGACCCTCCTCTACAATATCCACATAGTCGCTTTCGTGGGTATTTCCTGTGAGCCGCAGCGGACCGATTCAAACACCCCCCCCCCCCCTTTACCTTAGTCCCATATATTACACGTGGAGTATATGGGATGACTTCCTCTGGGAAAAGTGGTCCGCTATGGCCGTAGGCAAATAACTTTTAATGAAATATAATTTTTTCGATGGATTAGACCCTCCTCTACAATATCCCACATAGTCGCTTCGTGGGTATTTCCTGTGAGCCGCAGCGGACCGATTTCAAACACCCCCCCCCCCCCTTTACATTAGTCCCATATATATTACACGTGGAGTATATGGGATGACTTCCTCTGGGAAAAGTGGTCCGCTATGGCCGTAGGCAAATACTTTTAATGAAATATAATTTTTTCGATGGATTTAGACCCTCCTCTACAATATCCACATAGTCGCTTTCGTGGGTATTTCCTGTGAGCCGCAGCGGACCGATTCAAACACCCCCCCCCCCCTTTACCCTTAGTCCCATATATATTACACGTGGAGTATATGGGATGACTTCCTCTGGGAAAAGTGGGTCCGCTATGGCCGTAGGCAATAACTTTTAATGAAATATAATTTTTCAATGGATTAGACCCTTCCTCTACAACATCCACATAGTCGCTTTCGGGGTATTTTCCTGTGAGCCGCAGCGGACCGATTCAAACACCCCCCCCCCCCCTTTACCTTAGTCCCATATATATTACACGTGGAGTATATGGGATGACTTCCTCTGGGAAAAGTGGTCCGCTATGGCCGTAGGCAATAACTTTTAATGAAATATAATTTTTTCGATGGATTAGACCCTCCTCTACAACATCCACATAGTCGCTTTCGTGGGTATTTCCTGTGAGCCGCAGCGACCGATTCAAACACACCCCCCCCCCCCCCCTTTACCTTAGTCCCATATATATTAACGTGAGTATATGGGATGACTTCCTCTGGGAAAGTGGTCCGCTATGGCCGTAGGCAAATAACTTTTAATGAAATATATTTTTTCGATGGATTAGACCCTCCTCTACAACATCCACATAGTCGCTTTCGTGGTATTTCCTGTGAGCCGCAGCGGACCGATTCAAACACCCCCCCCCCCCTTTACCTAGTCCCCATATATATTACACGTGGAGTATATGGGATGGA